>CP139506.1:344939005-345092185 GCA_021014915.2 Artemisia tridentata subsp. tridentata | reverse complement strand
AAGTTATAATCAAAGTCCAACCCATGATAGTCTTCGGCCCATAGAAAGCCCATGAGGCTTATGTCCCTTGCACTATATATTGCACTCCATACCTCATTTGTGGGTGGTGCTTGAGTGTGTATTGTATGTGTTTTTATATAAGAAATCTCTCTTCATCTCTCTACTCTCTCTCTAACCTATTCGATACATACATACTCTTGTGCCATCTCTCTTGTGCTTTATTCGACATATATTTAGTGTGATAGAGTTGATATCTAAGGCTATAACACAACACAACAAAACATACACACAAACCTCCATTCACTCTCTTCTAGAAGACATACAAAAGAGATCCACACTCAACTATGCAAATCTGCTGCTAAATATTTCTTTTTGCCAAACAAATGATATCTTAATTAAGGTCTATATTTCTCTTCATTTTACTTGTTGCATCTAAGTTTGTTAAAGTTTTATTACATGCTGTTATATTAAAACAAGAAAGTAAAGTATGATAGAGTTGATATCTAAGGCTATAACACAACACAACAAAACATACACACAAACCTCCATTCACTCTCTTCTAGAAGACATACACAAAAGAGATCCACACTCAACTATGCAAATCTGCTGCTAAATATTTCTTTTTGCCAAACAAATGATATCTTAATTAAGGTCTATATTTCTCTTCATTTTACTTGTTGCATCTAAGTTTGTTAAAGTTTTATTACATGCTGTTATATTAAAACAAGAAAGTAAAGTATGAATAGAAACAAAAAGACAAAAAAAGGGATCCGACCAACCGGATTCGAACCAGTGACCTAAGGATACCAGTTGAACAACTACAGTCCTCCGCTCTACCAACTGAGCTATGGTCGGTTTGATATTTTATTTCCCCAAAAGCATCTACTAATAATAAAATCAATGTTTGAAGCAAATTTTTATTTATATAAGTATACAATTTTCAACTTATTTTGTGAATTATGAGTTTATATAAGTTTACTTCATAAGCTTAAATTGATGAGTTTGAGTCCAGAAAAGAGGAAACAAGCGTTAGTCCTACATAGTCTTTGATCTAGTTTAGTTATGGTAGCCAGTTTTCAAGTTGATCATAACATAATACTTCATCCGTTTCAAGATAAATGTTTACGTTGTCCGTTTCTAACTACAACCAATCAATTGTCTTTAAGTATGTAGATATGAAATCTTATTGGCACGAAATGCAATCGTGTGTATTAAAACTTAATTTGGGACTGAGGATTAATAATAATGTGGTTATCGACCTTTTGGGATTTATTTACCCTGTCCAACTTACAAGTTAATTTTAATTTGTATCAACGATGGATAGTTGAAACCTTAACTTGTAGATTTAGTTTGAAGAACCAGACTTGTTGATTATATAGTTTTATATTTACGGTAGATATCTAGTCATAGGAAACTGAGTATCAAGTAATCCGGAGAGTTTTTGTTACTCAGAGATGTGTTAGGGATATTTTCGGATTTGTACAGTGAACAAGAAAACATAAAACGAAATTGATCTTGGATTATCTTAGAGTCGTGATGAACACTCTCAGACAAAATCGATTTGGGGCACACCAATTCGTTTTACCGGATAAAACTAAGAAAAAAGATGAAGATTGAATGTAATTGAGGAAGAAGAAGAACCCCTTTATTTTTTCGTGCCCTAATAATACAGGAAAGATGGAATGGATCAATACGTCGCTTAAAAAACAACCGTTTTTTTATTAATCTCCATATTGGGCTCAACATCTAATATGTATTGGACTTCTTCCATACAAATATTAAACATGATTCATAATCTTTGTATAACCCAATATTTAGCCCAAATCACTAGCCCAACGACATTAGTTAAACGAGGCAACTCCTACTTCTAACTCATTAATAACTAATATCGTTCACTCGATCTAAGTTAACCCAATATTACAAAATCTATATTGATAATTAATAAAATTACCAACAAGATACACTTTTGGGAAACACAATGCAATGCTCGAAGAGCTATCACACAGGTAAGGGATTATTATACTTGGTACTGTATCACAAGAAAGAGAAAATATCAGAGTGGTGACTCATTTCACCTTTCATGTGAGTAATAGATACATTCATGCAATGTGATGAAAGGTGAAATGAATAACAATTAACTTTCTCGGTTCCTCTCGATAACTGGTTTTCTATCTGTCCCGTGGAAATCTATCGTAAGCATCGAGCCTCTTGAGTCTTGAGTATAATATACCAATAGTTCTTCATTCCTAGTCTTCGTGTTTATGGTTCCAATTAACTAATGAAATAAAAAGCGGTAAAAGTGAATAAACCAATGAAAGAAAAAACGTAAAAGAAAAATCGAAGCTTCGTGTTGCACTTAGGAATAGAGCGACGAAAACATATTTCTTGGCTAGCAACAAAAAAATAGCATTAGAGATGTCTAAATGTAAAACCAATGAGCTTTTGGAGAATAATAAAGAGAAGAAGCAAGAAGGTTGGCTATATATGTTTGTGGGAATGCCCCAACAAATGCTGGACTCACAGTCGCTGTGGTGATGGATGCAATTTGCCCCATTAACATGTCCTGCATTTACAGAAAGAAAACGGTAACTATAACTAAAGCATGTTAAAATGATACCGGCAAAGTGTCTTAAGATCATCTTATTTTTCATACGTACATGTTCCAGGTGGCCATGGTTAATCTGAGGTGTTGCGTTTTTCTGTTGGAATATGTGCTATGATAACTTGAAGATCCTGTCCCTACAGTATGGACAAAATTCATAGAACAAAATACCATCGGACTAACTTTACCAGTTAGTCTTGAATTAAAGCCTCACATAGCCCAAACGGGGTTCTTAACAAAATACAATATAGAAGTATCTGCTCACGTGATGTCAGTAAGTCGGCAGGGACGGACCTAGGATTTTTAAGAGGGTGTTGCACAAAAGAAATATTAAGATAACTAAAGTTACACCGTAAGAAACGAAAGTAGTAAAAAAAAATTGGGGTTGCACATACCACAAAAACGGCAGTTTTGAAATCTTTTTGCATTTCGTAACCTAAAATCGGGTGTAGCCCGTGCCACACCGGGCATACATGTGGGTCCGTCCGTGATGTCAGTAAGTCGGTATTTGTTTCAACTAGAGATATATTGACTGAATGCCAAGTAGTAAGTACCTCCATAACTGGTGACTTACCTCTGTTAAGTGCATCTGTGTGGCACATCCGTTCTACTAATTAAGTAATACACTTGATGTTTGTTAGAACCTTAAATCAAAGCCTAACTTTACCTAAAACTGATAACGATCCTGAAAATCTTTGTTATTACTAGAAGTTATCTTTTCAATTGAATTATCAATATTTTTCACTATTATGATTAGGGATATCTTACAATTGTTGTCTCGAGTGAATCACTTCTCACTATGTAATGTTATTTTTTATTTTATTTTTCTATTTTGTAGGTGCATGCTGGCAATGGGGATATTTCACAAGCTTTGAAGAAACTTACAAGGTTGAGACTTAATCCCTGGAAGGACCATGGTTTTGTTCCACTGCCTGGTCCTTTTCTTCGTAAATCTATTGACTATACAAACACACCACCATGATGGTGATGCAACATCTATTATTCAACTTTTCCATGAGAAAATTTTAAATTTTATCATAAGTAGGATGCCAAGACCAACACCTAAAACTCTGAAGAGTTCTACCTAAAGAGCGTAATAAATCTGCTGATGGCACACCAATAACAGCAAGGGAGCAGAGAGTCTAGTAAGGTTGGCACAAGCTCGAGCTAGGGTTGATTTGAGGAAAGAAATAAACCGCATAAGATGATATGGTAAGTTCATCTAGTACAGTTTCATTTTTGATTATATTTGTGACAAAAATACAAGGAATCTGTCGCTTAGAATTTCACTTATTGAAATACTGAGGATTTGAGCAGTAAGAATGAAAAGGTAATGCTGGACAAGCTTAAGGTATACAAGTAGAGAAAAGTTGTACGTTGGACCATATTTATTAAGCGTAAATTGTACGTTGGATCCAATGTTCTAAATTGTTGATTTTATTGCCGTCAATTTATAGTTCTATGTATTTTTACTGTAGATCCATGTGTTTTTGTTGTTGTTGCAGATGTATGCGTTTTTTAATTCTAGATATGCTTTTTACACTTGTGTGCACCAAACCAAGATATGATGTGGGGTGTCTTTGCAGATATGCCGTTTCGAAGTATCAAACTACAAAGCCCTTAAATCACTGTGCATCCAACCACAGCAAACATCCCCATATCACTCTGCATTCCACGATTTCCATAAATACATCTTTAACCTATTTCACACACGCAACAACAACGCAACAGATGATGAAGGTATTTGGAATATAAATATATTGGTTTTCAGTCACAACCAACAACCCAAGAACTAGAACGGAATAATCCCGATCATGAAGATGACACACAGCAATATTGACAGAAGAAGAAGAGAAGCTTTGCACAAGTAAGTACCCTAATCGACTTTGATTAGTATTGAAAGAATGATGTACAAGACCCTTCCCCTCTCATCTCTATTTATAGAGAATGAGAGGCTATTTATAGAGAATGAGAGGGAATCCTAAAACAAACCGCCTTGTATGTCGGCTGTAAAACAAGACCAAAATAAGGAAACTAGTTGTATTCGGCTAATACTTATTAGAATAAACACTATGACCCCTAGACTTAACAATAATGCTAATATAAAGACTAAACATAACAATTTCCACCTTAGGCTTTATATTAGCCTATACCAACGCTCAGCAACTCCAAGCAGTGTTGAAACTTGTGTCCAGGTACCACCTTCGTCAAGGCATCCGCAGCATTGTGTTCAGTACCCACTTTCAGAACTTCAACCGTCTTTGCTTCCAAGACCTCTCTGATAAAGTGATAACGCACATTGATGTGCTTAGTCCTTTCATGAAAAACATGATTCCGCGATAAGTGAATCGCACCTTGATTATCACAATTAACTGCCACAGTGTTAAGCTCCACGCCCAACTCTTCCAAGAGTCCCCTTAGCCAAATAGCTTCCTTCACAGCCTCCGTAAGGGCCATATACTCCGCCTCTGTAGTTGAAAGAGCCACCACGTGTTGTAGCGTTGCCTTCCAGCTTACAACACATCCCTGTACTAAAAACGCGTAACCTGTGATCGACCTACCTTTATCCGGATCCTTTGCGTAGTCTGAATCAACAAAACCTGTTACGTCCACATGGTTGCCATGATTTGTCCCAAACACCAAACCCACGTTTGCAGTACCCCGCAAATATTTCAAAATCCACTTCACTGCTTCCCAATGATTTTTACCTGGATTCGCCAAATATCTGCTAACAACACTTACTGCATACGCTATGTCTGGCCTCGTGCACACCATCAAGTACATTAAGCTCCCAACCGCATTTGAATACGGCACCTTACTCATCCTTTCAACATCACAATCCCTAACCGGACAATCCTTCAACGACAGCTTGAAGTGCCCACCCAATGGCATCTGAACCAATTTCCCATTGTCTATTCTAAAATTATTTAAAATCTTAGAAACATACCCGGATTGTGACACCCTCAGAATCTTGCGACTCCGATCCCTGATGATCTCCATACCAAGAATCTTCTTTGCTTCCCCGAGTTCTTTCATGTCAAACTCCTTATTAAGCAAAGACTTGATAGACCCAATCTCAGCCTTGCTTTTACAAGCAATCAGCATATCGTCTACATATAACAGTAGATAGATATACTCACCTGGTGCATAACTCCTGTAATATACGCAGCTGTCGTAACTGCTACGCTTAAACTCGTTGCTCAGCATGTACTCATCAAACCTCCTATACCATTGCCTAGGTGACTGCTTCAAACCATAAAGGGATTTCTTTAACAAACATACCTTGTTACCTTGTTCATATCCCGGTGGCTGCCTCATGTAGATCACTTCTTCAAGATTCCCATGTAAAAATGCCGTCTTTACATCAAGCTGCTCCAGCTCATAATCTCTACACGCAGTTAATGCAAGTATAACCCGAATAGATGTGTGTCTAACTACCGGTGAAAATACTTCATTATAGTCAATACCTGCCCTCTGTGTGAATCCACGAGCCACCAACCTTGCCTTGTACCTAGGCTTTTGAACACCTTTAATCCCTTCCTTTATCTTGAACAGCCATTTGCAGCTCACCAGCTTTTGCCCAGCTGGATGATCTACTAACTCATAGGTCTTATTCTTCCTCAGAGAATCCATCTCTTCATCCATAGCAGCTTTCCACTTAGAACTATCTTCACAAGCAACTGCCTCCTGGTATGTCAATGGTTCATGAGTATCTTCTTCCTCTGCTGCAGCAAACGCGTAAGCAGCCATATTACTCTCATCTCGAAACCTCAAAGGTTTCGTTCTTGTCCTTGGCTCTCTATCCCGAACCAACTGATAATCTGTGAGATCCGGTGTTTGATCATGATCCTGATCCCCTGCATCTTCATCATCGCCATCTTCCTGATCATCTGTCTGATTTTCCTCAAGCGAATGATTATTTAACCTTTGCAGTTCCACCTCAACCTGTAATTCCTCAACAGACTTATCAGTACCTGCACCAGAATCCTTCAATGTGTCTTTGTACATGACACTTTCATTGAAGACCACGTTCCTGCTAGTGACTATTTTAGGTGATTCATTATCAAGCCTATATAGCCTGTACCCCTTCACACCTTCAGGATACCCCAAAAGAACGCATTTTACCGCTCTCGGCTCGAGCTTACCTTGTTTAACGTGTGAATATGCGACACAGCCAAAAATCCTCAACATCCCATAATCACTTGGATGTCCCGACCACATCTCCATAGGTGTCTTTTTCTCAATCGCTGTCGATGGTGACCTATTGATAAGATATGCGGCCGTACATGTCGCTTCCGCCCAGAAGGTCTTGGGCAATCCAGACTGAATTAATAAACAGCGTACCTTATCCATGAGAGTTCTATTCATCCGTTCTGCTAATCCATTCTGCTGCGGCGTCCCGGCAACTGTCAAATGTCTAGCAATCCCACTCTCTGTGCACAACTGTTCAAACTCCCGGTTACAGAACTCAAGACCATTATCTGTCCTAAGCTTCTTAACCGTCCTTCCAGTCTGATTTTCTACTAACTGCTTCCACTCTTTGAACTTTCCAAATGCTTCGTGTTTGAACCTGAGAATATAAACCCATACCCTCCTGGAATAATCATCAACAATAGATAAGAAATACCTCTTACCTCCCAATGATTCCACCTGAGACGGACCCCATAAGTCTGAATGAACATAGTCTATCACTCCCTGAGTATTGTGCCTTCCTACACCGAAACTGACTCGATGTGACTTTCCCAGAACACAATTCTCACAAAAATCAAGCTTACCTAGACTCTTCTTTCCAAACAGCTCCTGCTTTTCTAGCACCTGAAGTCCCGCCTCACTGATATGTCCCAGTCTTTTGTGCCAAACCTGCGCAAGACTGTCTTTTTCTTCAACACTAGCATTAAGCTCACCCGCCACTGCATGGCCATCCAAAGAGTATACGCAATTATCCCTTCGGGTTCCAGATAAAATAACCCTGGAACCATTAATCACCTTGATTTTGCCCGACTGCATTTTTACGGTATATCCCTCTTTTTCAAGAGTTCCCAGCGATATCAAGTTTCTTTTCAATTCAGGAATATACCTGACATTGTGTAACACAAAACTTGACCCATCTTTCAGTTGTACCCTTACCTTGCCAATACCTCTGATCTTGCACTCCCTGTTGTCACCCAACAGTACCCTGCCCCCATCGCATTCCAGAAAATCAAAAAATAAATCTAACCTGGGTGTCATGTGGTATGAACCTCCTGAATCCATGATCCAATCTAGCAGAGCCTCTGCACTCATAACCATCATCACCTCAGAACCGTCATAAATCGAACCACTGGAGCTTGGCTGATCATCTTTCTTGACGAAACCATTTGACTTCTTGCGATTATTCTTTGGACAGTTTCTCTTCAAGTGCTCCTCAGACTGGCAAATATAGCACTTGAGTCTTCCACCTCGAGACTTTGATCTTGACTTTCCCCTAGACTGATGCGAATTCCTGCGATCAGTTCTTCCCCTCACATATAACCCTTCACCATCATCCCCCTTCGCCTTAGACCTTTCTTTGATTTCCTTTGAATTCAGTGTGGCCATCACATCCTCCAAAGTCAAAGCTTCCCGTCCATAAAGCAAGGTATCCACAAAGTGTTCGTATGATGCTGGTAAAGAAGTGAGTAATAATAAATCAAGATCTTCATCCTCGAATTTTACCTCAATATTTGCTAAATCAAGAACGATTTTGTTGAACTCATCTATATGCTCGGAAATCGTACGTCCAGCCGGCATGTAGAATGTATACAACTTCTTCTTCAGGAACAACTTGTTGGCCAAGGACTTTGTCATGTACAAAGTCTCAAGCTTGGACCAAACCCCCGCTGCAGTCGTCTCCCCGGTAACCTCTCTCAGTACCTTGTTACCTAAACACAAAATCATGGCACTGTGAGCTTTCTTGTTTAGCTCAGCTTTCGCTGTAGCATCCATATTTGCGGGTAAAACCTCCAGAGCTGCTTCACATCCATGTTGGATTAATAAAGCACGCATCTTGACTCTCCATAACCCGAAATCACCAGTTCCATCGAATTTCTCGATCTCAAACTTGGCTCCCGTCATTCTTTAATCCCTTTATTAATTTGTTAAACCTTGTGAAAAACCCTCACAATCACAAACTAACAAAGTCCCTTGTGCAAAAATTATTAAAGTCTGTGTTTGAATAATAATAATACTAACTAGTATAATATACTTCGTATAATAATATTATACCAGCCCCACTTGCCTTATCTTCAATAACAATTGAACTATTTGAAGTACAGACAACCTTATCTTCTCTCCTTCCTGGTTTATATCGTCGACCACACAAAAAAAAAAAAATGGACAGACAATAACCTGTCGATCTTCGATAAACCGGAAAACCAACAAAACCCTTGAACCTCCTTTTGTCGTAACACCTCGACAAGAAAAACCGAGCTTCAAGAACCCTAACTGTCGACGCCAACCTGCTGTTCCTTCTTGTAATTCTGAACCGAACTCAAGAACCTTCAAGATGATCGAACCTAGCTCTTGTTCAGTCTCCGACCGAGCTCTGATACCACTTGTCGGTTTTCAGTCACAACCAACAACCCAAGAACTAGAACGGAATAATCCCGATCATGAAGATGACACACAGCAATATTGACAGAAGAAGAAGAGAAGCTTTGCACAAGTAAGTACCCTAATCGACTTTGATTAGTATTGAAAGAATGATGTACAAGACCCTTCCCCCTCTCATCTCTATTTATAGAGAATGAGAGGGAATCCTAAAACAAACCGCCTTGTATGTCGGCTGTAAAACAAGACCAAAATAAGGAAACTAGTTGTATTCGGCTAATACTTATTAGAATAAACACTATGACCCCTAGACTTAACAATAATGCTAATATAAAGACTAAACATAACAGATGATGAAGGTATTGTACCACCTTATGAAAGGGATGCTTTGGTATTCAACATCCATGATCTGATTTGTTTCTTCGGTATTCACATTCACACCGCCTCGACGCCACCAAAAGTCGGATTCTCAAGTCCAATAGTCTCCACAGCCACCTAATTCTCAACACCAGCAACCTGAACGGGATGTAATTAAATCGGCTCCATCACCAACCTTGTTGCTTCAAACACTTTCTCTAAATCATTTTTCCGTTCCTCGATGATCTAGTTCAATCATAATACGGTACATAATATACACAAACATAGAATAGTCTAGAACCGGGCTTGAGCCGGCCAATAAGATCTAATACAAGTCCATAATAACTAACACTCCCCCGCAGTTGGAGCGTGAGGACACCGGACGCTCAAACTAGAGCGAAACTTTTCAAACAATGCAGAAGGCAATCCCTTGGTCAAAATATCAACATACTGATATCTAGATGGAACATGAAAAACTTGAACCTGACCAGCAGCAACCAAGTCACGAACAAAATGAATGTCTATCTCAATATGCTTCGTACTTTGATGCTGAATAGGATTAGCAAAAAAATAAATGGAACTAACATTATCACAATACACAAGCATAGCGAAAGACAAAGGAGTATGCAACACATGGAGAAGGTTTCTTAACCAATACGTCTCAATAACAACATTGGCAACATCACAATACTCTGCCTCTTCACTGGAACGAAAAAGCATCGGTTGACGCTTAGAGGACCTTGAGAGTTAGTTGTTGCCAAGGAATACACAATACCCTGAAGTCGATCTCCTAGTAGTAGGGCAACCCACCTAATCCGCATCCGAATAAGCAACCAAAGATGTAGTTGATGACGAAACAACTACAACCCATGATGTGAAGTAACACGAACATACCTCAAAATCCTCTTAAGAGCCGAGAAATGAGGCTCTCGAGGATCATGCATATGGATACAAACCTGCTGTACAACATAAGAAATATCCGGACAAGTTAAGGTAAGGTACAGAAGAGCACATGCAAGACTCCGATATAATGTCGGATCAGTGACAAGATCACCATCATCCCCCAGTTTAGACTCAGTATCCACATAAGTCCTACTGGGATTACAATTACCCATATGAGACCGCTCAAGAATCTCAGTAGCATACTTACGCTGAGACAAGAACATCCCTGAAGAATCCCTTGTGACAGAAATACCCATAAAATAATTAAGTGAACCGAGATCTGCCATAGAAAACTCCTGATGCAGGGAAGCAATAATCTTCTGTAACAAAGACTCAGAAGAAGCAGTGAGCACAATATCATCAACATATAATAATAAATAAGATGTGTCAGTCTCCTGTCGATAAATAAATAATGACGAGTCACATCTACTGTGAGCAAACCCAACTCGAGTAATATAAGCTGCAAACAACTGAAACCAAGCCCGAGGGGCCTGCTTGAGCCCATAAAGAGACCGCTGTAATAAACAAACATAATCAGGATGCTCAGAATCCTTAAACCCATGAGGCTAATGCATGTACACAGTCTCATATAAATCTCCATGTAAAACGGTATTCTTGATATCAAGCTAATGAACTGGCCAATGTCGAGAATTAGCCAAACTAAGGACATTCTGAATAGTACCAGGTTTAACAACCGGGCTAAAAGTCTTATCAACATCAACACCCTCAATTTGAGTACTACCATTTGCCACAAGACGAGCCTTGTAGCGACTAAGAGTACCATCGGCTAGAACATTGTGGCGAAATATCCATATACAACGAATCTATTGGCGTCCTTGGGTCGAGGTGCAACAATCCACGTATTATTTTTAATAAGTGCATTATGCTCATCACACATAGCATTTTGCCAATTAGGATTATTAAAAGCATCATTATATGACTTAGGTAAAGGAGAAACAAAAGACACATGAAAAGTAAAACGCTAAGTAGGACGATTTTTCCCAACACGAAAACGTGTAAACATGGGGTGAGTTAAAACTGGGTTTGGGTTAATAGGTTGAGTGTTTTGATTTTGGGAAATGGAAGAGAGCGGTGGTGAAGCGGGTTATGTTGGAGTAGGGGAAGGTTGGCCGTGATCAGGGGTAGGGTCAACATGAACGGGCTCATTGAGGGTAGTAGCTGGGGGGATAGTAGTAGGGATAGTTGGAGTATCAGGTGGAACAGTGGATGTAGTGACGAATCATCCAAAAAATCATATGAGGGACTCAAGGTGGGTATCATTGATCCAAACGGAAAAAACGTCTCGTCAAACGTAACATGTAGTGATATGATACTCATATTTGTGTTAAGGTCAAGACATTAATAGCCACGATTATTTGTGGCATGACCCAAAAGGATAGAAGGTGTAGCCCGAGGTACATACATTGATGCTGAATAGGATTAGAAGAAAAATAACCGGCACTAACATTATCACAATACACAAGCGTAGCTGAAGACAAAGGAGTACGCAGCTCACAGAGAAGGTTTCTTAAACAACAGGTCTCAGCAACAGCATTGGCAATACCACGATACTCTGCCTCTGCATCGAATGAGAAAGCATCGGTTGATGCTTAGAGGACCTTGAGAGTAAGTTGTTGCCAAGGAATACACAATACCCTGAAGTCAATCTCCTAGTAGTAGGGCAACCCGCCTAATCTGCATCCGAATAAGCAACCAAAGATGTAGTTGATGACGAAACAACTACAACCCATGATGTAAAGTACCACGAACATGCCTCAAAATCCTCTTACACCCGTACCCCGACAAGGTACCATTAATATAAATATTATGTTATGTAAATGTGTTAGGGATATTTATAATTTAAGGTATGGCTAAATGAGAAGAATAGAACTAAGGGGACTATTATTGCCAAGAGGCTAAAGATACAACTAACTCCATATTAAATAAGCAAGACTTGGAATTGTCTGGAAATCTTGAGCTAGTTCTAGTTGGGTCGACACTTAGCAAGAAAAAGGAGGGAAGACTAGAAATCTTCATCTAACCCATTCTAGCTATCAAGAAGTGATCAAAAGGCATAAGAGAAACCTTAATTGGGTTCCTTTCAACAAGTAAGTAACTTTCCCCAATTGTGAAAATTAGGGTTCATATGGTGGGTTTTGATGATTATGGTAAAAAGTAGTAAAATGATGATCTCCTTAGTTAGATAGTTGCTAATTGTAGTTAATCTTGTGATAGGAAGCATTTATAGAAGCCCATTCAAGTCAAGTAGGAAGCTAGTAGGAGTAGAGGTAAGTATATGAGTATAATCTTTATAATGTTATGTTATTAATGTTATGGTTGTGTTAATGTGATGTTTTATGGAGCTTGTAAAGATGTGTTAGCTTGGATCCAATGCTAGACTTGAAATGTTATATGTAAATTTTACTTACTTGGTTAAAGTAAGTAATAACCCCACTTTATGCTCCTTGTTAATGTTATGATTGGTGGTAATCACCAATCTTGTGTAAATGTGATGTTGATTATATCTTATATACTTACTAAGCGTTTTCGCTTACGTTTGAAGTTAATGTTATCTTTGTAGGTTCTAGCGGTGGAAGTAAAGGTAAGGATTTGGCGTAGTTGTAGATTGGAAGTAAGTAGGAAGGTAAATAGAAGCTAGCTTAGAAGATCGGATCTCTTTTGGACCAAGCGTATTGAAGTTGGAAGCCCCAAGTGTTCTTTTGGTGTCGTGGGTACACTTCTTTTATATGGTCATTTTGTTAGTTTTCGGTCTTGTCTTGATGTCTAAATTATGGGTCAATTAAGTGTGTAAGTCATGAAGTTCCTAATGTACATGTTGGTAGTTTAAGTACTCATTAAGGGGCGTTTGGTACGAACATGATTCTACCCATTTTGAAAAGTTAACGGGTCATGTATGCATGGAACGCCTTTGATATGCTAATATAATGGTTATGGTCAAGTTATTGTGAATTGATAGTGGTATAAATGGTCTTGTAGTGTAATGGGTCATTGTGGGTAATTATGCATAACCCGTCGAATTTGGAGGTACTATTCCGGGTGATCGAACGGGTAATGTTTTTGCATGAAATTAATCTTACGGACATACTTAAGTATTCTGGAAAGTTTCGTGAAGTTTCGAGTCCGGGAGGTCGGGTTTCCAGCCGAGGATTTTGGATGTTTTTGGAATTGCCTATTTTGATCAGTAGGGTCTGTCCAGATTTCTGTGATGCAGGGTAGATACGGCGCATCTCTTATGAGATACGGCATATCATGTGATGCGGCGCATCTCCTGTTGTGATGCGGCGCAAGGTAGCCATTTTCTTGTAAATTTCGGTCTCAGTGGGTCGATGCGGCGTATCTAATTCAATAGATGCGGCGTATTCGTGTTTAAGATAATACGGCGTATCACTTTATATTGATACGGCGCATTGTCTCTCAGCCTCAATGCGGCGTATCCCTAAAAATGGATGTGGCGTATCTTGGCCTCAGAAGGGTTGTCTGTTTGTTTTTAGCAAAGTTGTGTCAAATGTTTTGAAGAGTCTTCGTGTAGATATTCTTGCAAGAGTGTGTAAAATGTTATAAGTTATATGTTATGGTCATTTCATGAAGAATATGTATGAGTTCAATGTAGTCAATCGTTTCCGCGTTCAAAGTTCAAAATTTTTGGGCACGGGGCGTTACAACTTGGTATCAGAGCTTCGGTCTAAGAGATTTAGGATTTCTTTTTAGGATTTCCTAGACTTAGGCCTTGGATAGATGCGGTTAGAGCTAGTGTTTGTTATTTATGTATTGTTTGGATGGTTTTGAGGACCCATATGTTCAATATTTCCATGACTACGCCTGGCCACCGTAGTAATGAAAATACGGGACATATGTGAAATTGAAATCATTTAGATTATACATGAGTGACAAGCTAGGGTGCTAGAATAAGATGGAAATGTCATTCATGCATTGGTTAAGTATTTATAATTGTGTTTAATGTTGTGAATTGATAATTTTCAGTAAGAAGAAATGGAAACCCCTCACCCGAAGGAAGTCGCGAAATCCACGGCTTCCAAGCATGCCGAAACTTCGGCAAGTGATCCGGGCAATGCTAGTAAGGATAGTGAAAGTTCTTCCTCAAACTCCGGAGGCCCTGACTTTAGAGGCTTCACGGGAGATGAAATGAAAGCTCTAGATATAATATTAGCAAAAAGGGTGGGTAAGGCTATTAAGCGAGCAATGCCTTACTATGTTCAACAAACGACGCAAAATCTTAAGGAGCTAATGAAGGAAGAGTTTAAGGCATTTAAGAAAGAATGTGGTCCGACAAAAGAACCTAAGAATGACAAAGCTACTTACCGGGATTTCACGGCTTGTGATGTGCCACAATTTACCGGTGTTCTTGATCCCATTGTTAGTAATAGATGGATTACGGCGGTGGAAGGTGCTTTTCGTACAAGTGGTTGTGAAGAAAGGAAGAAGGTTATCTATGCTACTAACTTTCTTCGTGATAGTGCTAAGACTTGGTGGGAAGGAAAGATATGTGAGAAAGGTGAACCTTGGGTAGAAACTTGTACATGGAAAGAATTCAAAGAGTTGTTTAGTGCCGAGTATGCTCCGGCTGAAGAGGTGGACAAAATTCGAGAGAAATTCCAATCTCTTATTCAAACTAACGAGACGGTAAATGAGTTGTGGAGGATGTTTAATGATATGATTCCTTATTGTCCCGAATATCTTGGGAATGACAAGCTTAAGGTTGTCAAGTTCCAAAGGATGCTCAAGGATGACATTCGTGAAGTGATTTCACCATTCAAATGTACCACGTTGGATGATCTTTTGAGTAGGGCTAGGGTAAGAGAAGCGGACTTACTTAGGAGGAAGGAGAAGGAGGCGAAAGAATCAAAGAGGAAACTAGAGTTTGCGGATAAGGATGGAAAGAAAGCTAAATTTGACCATGGTAAGAAAAATGCGGGAAACAAAACTAAGGTAGCATGTTCTAAGTGTGGCAAGTTTCATCTTGGGGAGTGTAGGCGTAACACGCCAGGTTGTTACAAATGTGGAGCCTTAGATCATCAAAGCAAAGATTGTACCAAGCCGATGATAGTATGCTATGGGTGTAATGGGATAGGGCATAGGTTGAGGGATTGCCCGAAAGCAAAGGCGATTGAAGCAAAGCCTTTGAGAACCGTCAAGCAAGAGAAAGTGGAGATTCCAAAACCGACAGCTCGAGTTTATCAAATGGGTGTTGAAGAAGCCAAATCGGGGACCGATGTCATCACAGGTATTCATCTTGTAAATTCCATACCCGCTCGGGTTTTGTATGATTCGGGTGCTAGTGTTTCTTTCGTGTCTTATGATTTTAGCAAGCAAATAACTTCCCCACTAGCTAAACTTCCTATACCCCTAGAAGTTGAAATAGCCGATAGTAGAATCGTTGTCGTGTCTAATGTATATTGAGACGTAGAGATAGAGATCGATGAAATTGTCTTTAAGATCGACTTAATCCCCATTATGCTCGGGGAATTTGACATTATTATCGGTATGGATTGGCTTGATAAATATAACGCGGCTATCCTTTGTAGCCAAAAGATCATTAGAGTTGTGAATCCTAGCGGTCGTGAAATGATTATTTATGGGGATAAAAGAAAAGGTGAACTAAAGTTGTGTACCGTGATGAAGGCTAGGAGGTATTTATCATGTGGGTGTTATGCCTTTATGGCTCACGTGGTGGATACAAGCTTTGAGAAGAAAAATATCGATGATGTTCCGGTTGTGAATGAATTTTGTGATGTTTTTCCGGAAGACTTGCCGGGTATTCCACCCGAAAGGCAAGTCGAATTTCGTATTGATCTTGTTCCGGGTGCTACTCCTATTGCTAAAACACCCTATCGTCTAGCTCCGTCCGAAATGAAAGAATTGATGAGTCAACTTCAAGAATTGCTTGACAAGGGTTTCATTCGTCCTAGTAGTTCGCCATGGGGAGCACCAATCTTGTTCGTTAAAAAGAAAGACGGTAGTATGCGGATGTGCATTGACTACCGCGAATTGAATAAGGTCACGGTGAAAAATGTGTATCCGTTACCAAGAATCGATGACCTCTTTGATCAACTTCAAGGTGCGAGGTGGTTTTCCAAGATCGACCTCCGTTCGGGTTATCATCAATTGAAAGTTCGAGATGAAGACATTCCTAATACGGCCTTTAGAACCCGATATGGACATTACGAGTTTACGGTTATGCCATTTGGTCTTACGAACGCACCTGCGGTTTTCATGGATCTCATGAACCGTGTATGTAGACCGATGTTGGATAAATTTGTTATAGTGTTCATTGATGATATCCTTATCTATTCTAAGAGCAAAGAAGATCACGAACTTCATCTTCAAGAAATTCTTGAAACATTGAGAAAAGAAAGATTGTATGCTAAATTCTCGAAATGTGAATTTTGGTTGCAAGAAGTTCAGTTCCTTGGTCACGTTATTAACGCCGATGGTATCAAAGTCGATCCTTCAAAGGTAGAAGCCGTAATGAAATGGCATGCACCAAGGAATGTTGGTGAAATTCGAAGTTTTCTTGGTCTTGCGGGATATTATAGGAGGTTTATTCAAGACTTCTCCAAAATTTCATCGTCTTTAACGAAACTTACTAAGAAGAATGCTACCTTCGAGTGGGGAGAAGAACAAGACAAAGCCTTTTGTACTCTACGGAGGAAATTGTGTGAAGCACCGGTTTTGGTATTGCCGGAGGGGACTGAAGATATGGTGGTTTATAGCGACGCGTCTTATTCCGGTCTTGGATGTGTTCTTATGCAAAGGGGAAGAGTGATTGCTTACGCCTCGAGACAATTAAAGAAGCACGAAGAAAATTACGCGACTCACGATCTTGAGTTTGCGGCTGTGGTTTTTGCTTTAAAACTTTGGAGGCATTATTTGTATGGTGTCAAGTTTGTAATTTACACCGACCATCGAAGCCTTCAATATTTTCTTGATAAGAAAGATCCCAACATGAGACAACGAAGATGGTTAGACTTGTTGAAGGATTATGATTGCGAGATTCGCTACCATCCGGGTAAATCGAATGTGGTGGCGGATGCATTGAGCCGAAAGGATCAAAATGAGGTTACTAAAATTCATTCCTTGAAAATGGTTGTCACCACCGACCTTTTTGATAAGATCAAGTTATTTCAAGAGGAGGCATTGAAAGAAGAAAATAGGGAAGGTGAGCGTATCACTTCCTACATTCCACATCTCGAAGAAGATAGTCGAGGAATTAAAACTCGGTATGGAAGGGTTTATATCCCTTTTCGTAGCAACATCAAAGAATTGATTCTAGAGGAAGCGCACAAGTCAAAATATTCTATTCATCCGGGGGCTACAAAGATGTACCGCGATTTGAAAAAGAACTATTGGTGGCCGGGTATGAAAAGAGATTGTGTAAAGTACGTTGAGAAGTGTTTGACTTGTTTAAAAGTCAAAGCCGAGCATCAAAAACCGTATGGAAAAGTTCAACCTTTAGATATTCCGGTTTGGAAGTGGGAAAAGATCACGATGGACTTCATTACGAAATTACCAAGGACGAAAAAGAAGAATGACACGATTTGGGTCATAGTAGATCGCCTAACCAAGAGTGCTCACTTTATTCCAATCCAAGAAAATATGCCCGTTCATAAGCTAGCAAAGATTTACGTTAACGAGATAGTCGCACGTCATGGAGTGCCTATTTCTATAGTCTCCGATAGAGACGGGCGTTTCACCTCAAACTTTTGGCAAGATTTTCAAGAAGAATTGGGTACGAAACTTCATATGAGTACGGCTTTTCATCCTCAAACCGATGGGCAAAGTGAGAGGACGATTCAAACTTTGGAGGATATGTTACGAGCTTGCGTAATCGATTTTGGAGGAAATTGGGACGATCATTTACCGTTAGTCGAATTCGCCTATAATAATAGTTACCACGCAAGCATAGATATGCCGCCCTATGAAATGCTTTATAGTAGGAGGTGTAGGACTCCCGTGTGTTGGGAAGAAGTCGGAAGAAGAGAATTGGCAAGCACGAATGTAGTATTGGCTACAACAGAAAAGATAGAGACAATTCGTGCAAGACTTAAGGCGTCACAAGATAGGTGGAAAAGCTATGCCGATAACCGAAGAAGACCAATCGAATTCGAAGTGGGTGATTTGGTTATGTTAAAGGTTTCCCCGTGGAAAGGCGTTTTTAGATTTAAGAACAAAGGGAAACTTAGTCCTCGGTTTGTAGGACCTTTCAAAATCTTGAAGCGAGTAGGCGAAGTAGCATATGTGTTAGAATTACCCGAAGAAATGAGAGGTATTCACAATACCTTTCACGTGTCATACTTGAGAAAGTGTTTTGGCGAATGAAGCGAGTGTAGTTACCTTAGACGACATTGAAATTGATCCGGAGTTGCTTTCGCAAGAGGATGAACCGGAAGCTATATTAGGAAGAAAAGTGAGGCAACTAAGGAATAAGGAGATCCCGTTGGTAAAAGTGCAATGGAGACATCATAAGGGTACAAGCATTAGGTGGGAGACAGAAGCAAAAATGAGGAACAAGTATCCTCATTTATTTCAAGAGTAGAGTTCGGGGACGAACTCTCATTTTAAGGAGGGGAGAATTGTTACACCCGTACCCCGACAAGGTACCATTAATATAAATATTATGTTATGTAAATGTGTTAGGGATATTTATAATTTAAGGTATGGCTAAATGAGAAGAATAGAACTAAGGGGACTATTATTGCCAAGAGGCTAAAGATACAACTAACTCCATATTAAATAAGCAAGACTTGGAATTGTCTGGAAATCTTGAGCTAGTTCTAGTTGGGTCGACACTTAGCAAGAAAAAGGAGGGAAGACTAGAAATCTTCATCTAACCCATTCTAGCTATCAAGAAGTGATCAAAAGGCATAAGAGAAACCTTAATTGTGTTCCTTTCAACAAGTAAGTAACTTTCCCAATTGTGAAAATTAGGGTTCATATGGTGGGTTTTGATGATTATGGTAAAAAGTGGTGAAATGATGATCTCCTTAGTTAGATAGTTGCTAATTGTAGTTAATCTTGTGATAGGAAGCATTTATAGAAGCCCATTCAAGTCAAGTAGGAAGCTAGTAGGAGTAGAGGTAAGTATATGAGTATAATCTTTATAATGTTATGTTATTAATGTTATGGTTGTGTTAATGTGATGTTTTATGGAGCTTGTAAAGATGTGTTAGCTTGGATCCAATGCTAGACTTGAAATGTTATATGTAAATTTTACTTACTTGGTTAAGGTAAGTAATAACCCCACTTTTGCTCCTTGTTAATGTTATGATTGGTGGTAATCACCAATCTTGTGTAAATGTGATGTTGATTATATCTTATATACTTACTAAGCGTTTTCGCTTACGTTTGAAGTTAATGTTATCTTTGTAGGTTCTAGCGGTGGAAGTAAAGGTAAGGATTTGGCGTAGTTGTAGATTGGAAGTAAGTAGGAAGGTAAATAGAAGCTAGCTTAGAAGATCGGATCTCTTTTGGACCAAGCGTATTGAAGTTGGAAGCCCCAAGTGTTCTTTTGGTGTCGTGGGTACACTTCTTTTATATGGTCATTTTGTTAGTTTTCGGTCTTGTCTTGATGTCTAAATTATGGGTCAATTAAGTGTGTAAGTCATGAAGTTCCTAATGTACATGTTGGTAGTTTAAGTACTCATTAAGGGGCGTTTGGTACGAACATGATTCTACCCATTTTGAAAAGTTAACGGGTCATGTATGCATGGAACACCTTTGATATGCTAATATAATGGTTATGGTCAAGTTATTGTGAATTGATAGTGGTATAAATGGTCTTGTAGTGTAATGGGTCATTGTGGGTAATTATGCATAACCCGTCGAATTTGGAGGTACTATTCCGGGTGATCGAACGGGTAATGTTTTTGCATGAAATTAATCTTACGGACATACTTAAGTATTCTGGAAAGTTTCGTGAAGTTTCGAGTCCGGGAGGTCGGGTTTTCAGCCGAGGATTTTGGATGTTTTTGGAATTGCCTATTTTGATCAGTAGGGTCAGTCCAGATTTCTGTGATGCAGGGTAGATACGGCGCATCTCTTATGAGATACGGCGTATCATGTGATGCGGCGCATCTCTGTTGTGATGCGGCGCAACGTAGCCATTTTCTTGTAAATTTCGGTCTCAGTGGGTCGATGCGGCGTATCTAATTCAATAGATGCGGCGTATTCGTGTTTAAGATAATATGGCGTATCACTTTATATTGATACGGCGCATTGTCTCTCAGTCTCAATGCGGCGTATCCCTAAAAATGGATGCGGCGTATCTTGGCCTCAGAAGGGTTGTCTGTTTGTTTTTAGCAAAGTTGTGTCAAATGTTTTGAAGAGTCTTCGTGTAGATATTCTTGCAAGAGTGTGTAAAATGTTATAAGTTATATGTTATGGTCATTTCATGAAGAATAGGTATGAGTTCAATGTAGTCAATCGTTTCCGCGTTCAAAGTTCAAAATTTTTGGGCACGGGGCGTTACAGAACATACCTCAAAATCCACTTAAGAGCCGAGAAATGAGGCTCCCGAGGATCATGCATATGGATACAAACCTGCTGTACAGCATAAGAAATATCCGGACGAGTAAAGGTAAGGTACTGAAGAGTACCTACAAAACTCCGATAGAATGTCGGATCAGTGACAGGATCACCATCATCCCCCAGTTTAGACTCAGTATCCAGAGGAGTCCTACTAAGATTACAGTTACCCATATGAGCTCGCTCAAGAATCACAGTAGCATACTTACGCTGAGACAAGAACATCCCTGAAGAATCCCGTGTGACAGAAATACCCAGAAAATAATTAAGCGAACCGAGATCTGTCATAGAAAACTCCTGATGCAGGGAAGCAATAATCTTCTGTAACAAAGACTCAGAAGAAGCAGTGAGCACAATATCATCAACATATAATAATAAATAAGCTGTGTCAGTCTCCTATCGATAAATAAATAATGACGAGTCATATCTACTGTGAGCAAACCAAACTCGAGTAATATAAGCTGCAAACAGCTGATACCAAGCCCGAGGGGTCTGCTTGAGCCCATAAACAGACCGCTGTAATAAACAAACATAGTCAGGATGCTCAGAATCTCGAAACCCAGGAGGCTAATGCATGTACACAGTCTCAGATAAATCTCCATGTAAAATGGTATTCTTGACATCAAGCTGATGAACCGGCCAATGTCGAGAATTAGCCAAACTAAGGACAGTCCGAATAGTACCATGTTTAACAACCGGACTAAAAGTCTTATCAACATCAACACCCTCAATTTGAGTATTGCCATTTTTTCAAAACCCGTAGAATTCCCCAGTCATTAGTCAACGTTAATCTAGTATTAACCCATCATTATTGTTCACCTAACCATTTTATGATCAAAATTTAAAAATTTTGTTTATTACAATTCTATTCAAAAACGTTGTTACGTGATTCATGATACTTTGGAACGAGCTCACACACGCACTACGACAGTCCAGTATACCATTAAACACCAAACAAGTACTTGTTATACAATTTCCAGCCCAACACTATTCAAGCCCAACACAAATCAACCCCAAGTTTATATTTTCTTTTGTCCCTAACTCAACACAACTCACATTCCCTTGGCTAGTTTTATTTCACAATTCGACACACAAGATACACTTTATTCTACATGGTTCGAAACCTTATACTTCCAAGAATCAGGATTGACAAGTTTCATGGCTTGATTCGAACGTTTAATTCATAAACGAGACCTAAAGCTAACCTCATTCGACCGAGTACAAATTCTTTCAAGCACAAGAAAATTCGATCTAAACTATATTTTTCTATTGTGATTTACATTGTTCTTAACTTAGATGATTCCTTAAATCCTCATCACACCTTTCTTATACTATTAGACACGTTAAAATGTTGTTTAGACATTTAAACATATCGAATATAATTCATGTACATGCCTTCCATTTATAACCAAAACATACCCACCCCACTTGATCTAAAACACTCTATTACCTAGCTAAATGATTCTCAAATCCTTATCCTCTCCTGCCACAATCGAACAAAATCCCAACTTGTGCTTATCATACTATATCTTCGACATACATGCACTCACATATACGTATACAACATAAACATAGTCATTCTCTCATTCACTCATTCACCCACAATACATTCTAAGACTTTCTCTCCTGCTAATTTTATTCGAAGAAACAAGGCTATGTTCCATTCATTCGAACCATTTATCCAACGTGCATAGTTGATCTCGATTCTTTTTGTGGCCAACCAAGCGTTTTACGTACATATCCTTCATTTCCTAGTCCATTTCAACACGTTATCACTACCATTTTCCTAGTCCATTTCAACACGTTATCACTACCATTTTGGGTGTGGTGAGTCATTCGAATTCACTTCTTATTCATACATATGTTTTTAAAGTTCATGCACACTTATTCGATCCTTTCTAGCTTTCATTTAATTATTTCATGTTCTTGTTATTTAAATTTCATTTGCATTTGACCTCCTATATTATGGATGGCTAGAAAATCGAATTCTATAATTATTTTGACATTGTTTCATCATTTAATGGCATATCGAGACTCATTTTAATTCTATATTGCTTATCGAACAATATTATGTCATGTATATATAATTGGACCTTGTGTTACTCGACCAGAACAAGCTTTATTAAATGAATTTTATACATATAACATGTCGAGGAAAATACATCACTCGATTGTCTATAAACCCAACAAATAAGCTGTAACAAAAAGCTCTCCTAATAAGCTCCTATAACATCTTTTTAATCGACCAAGTTATGGCTTTCAAAACAGTTTCTAAATTCTATATATTTATCGAGTGGGCTTATTAGCAGTCCCTATAAGCACTTTGGTTATGTTTTTAGAACTATAAAATAAGCCCAATATCAGGCCCAAACTCCCTTGAAACCCCTCGGATCATAAACGCTTATTGGGCTTTGTTTTTAAACGTTAAAAGCCCAATAAGCTATAAATGAGATCTTTTATTGAATAAGTAGTTTTTATGAACTTAAATAAGCTACTTGAGACTTATAAAACTCTCAAAATTTTATTTATATAAGTTTTTTGAATTCTGGACTAAAAATGCAAAACATATTTACTATTTGGGTTAAAATTGTAA
The DNA here is from genome assembly GCA_021014915.2 of Artemisia tridentata subsp. tridentata. Lineage (NCBI taxonomy): Eukaryota > Viridiplantae > Streptophyta > Magnoliopsida > Asterales > Asteraceae > Artemisia > Artemisia tridentata. Next base: position 345,068,561 of record CP139506.1, on the reverse strand, counting down.
CTTTTGGATAAATAGTTGCTAAACTGTCATTTTTATAATTTATGGGTAGGAAATGTTAAAACAGTAAACATAAGTCATAAAATGACATAGTGGAAACTTTTGGACTTAAAATGTAATTATTTCCTAACTAGGACTAACGGTGCAAATATCTCACCGTTAGGGTTAAAAGTGTAAACTTCTTTTAACTTCAAGGACCCACCGGTAACTTATATCTATATACATTTCATAAAGTGTTTTATACAATTGTGTTCTTAAAATCCATTTTTTACAATTCGTACGATTTATATTAAACAAACGTTACATTTATAATTATATAACGTGATTTCTAACGAATACGCATAACTTATCATCCACCAACTTTCGAGGAAACGATATTTACAGATTCAATAGACATAAAAACATGATAATATTATATATAATATTATTTTTGAACTTTAACCATTTTAAGCATATCAATTCATTCTCATCACAATCCAATTCGTTATCTGATATTCTTTCACAATCACCATTCACATCAAGCCAATCTTAAACCATCGAAATCTCAGACTTTTCCTATTATTCAGGTCGTGTGTTGTAGCCATTCCCGTGATACTTTTGACATAACATTACTTTGACCTTTACAGCTAAGGTGAGTCATAGCCCCACTCTTACTCTTTTATATTCATTTTAAACTATTTGGGGGAGATACATGCTTAGAAACACTTTACTCGTTTATCAAATACATGATTTGCATTGTGATGCAAGTACTCAAACATTTATACTTTTATGATACGATACGATTTTGTACTTGCCTTTGGGAAGTGGCTCCCAGTAAGTCTTTGGGAAGTGGCTCCCAGTAAATCTTTGGGAAGAGGCTCCCATTATTCTTTGGGAAGAGGCTCCTAGTATGTGCAGTTTAGTGACTAGTAGTAATCTTTGGGAAGAGGCTCCCAGTATGTGTGCATAAGGCTCTTTCGTGTGATTTTATTTAAGTAATCGTATACACCTCTGTACTACTCATACGTTAGCAGTGGGTTGTAAACACACAGGTTGCAAGTCTTGTATAGGCGGGGCTTGGGACTGAGTGGATTTACAAGGCCTTTGCTGTGAAATCTTTATTCAATGCTTTACTATTAAACTGAACTCTATGAACTCACCAACCGTTGGTTGACACTTTTTAGCATGTTTATCTCAGATTAATAAGGCGATAGTGGATGCATGGATCTTAGAGTCATTTGCATACTTGGAGACTCTTATCTTTATCTTTTACCATTCGATACATCTTGAAAACATCTATGTAACTTTATACTTTGGATCTCATGTTTTAACTCTGATTTAAATAATTCGAATGGTAACATTTCAAAACGTCTCATGTAGAGGTCGTTTTCTATACCTTGATCTATATTATGAAGTAATACCCCCTTGACACTATCATTCCGCTGCGGTAAGTTGGGGGTGTTACAAATTGGTATCAGAGATTTGGTTATAGAGAACTAGGTTGCCTTTAGTGCCTAGACTATAACTACTATATACGTTGAGACTCTCATCCCTATCGCCTTGCATACGTAGAACTTTTCCCATTTATATCCACACGGTTGGATGTTATAGTATTTGTACTGATAGTGGAATCTCATAATTTAGTCGAGTCATCAAAAGTATGGAGCTCAGTGATAACTGGCTATTTAACTTGATCTTGTGACAGTTGTTGTTTGATGAGACATGTGGTTGAGTTAAATAAAAGTTATTACTTAGTCGTAGAAAATTTGATGATTTTGCTCAAAGATGAGATTTCTCTTGAGGATACTTTTGAGGGATAATTACCCCACTCTTTCACCATTTAAGTAACGTCGATCGTAAAGATATCTTCAAACTTTGTTTTGTTGTTAGTTTTCGGGCGTATTTCCCGACCTATTAAAGCCATGTGGATTCCTTCCTTGATAGCCTCTACAACTCGCTGGGCTATGAGTTGTTCCATGGCTGCTAAGTTTAGGTTTTGCCTCACGGGTGACATGTTTCTTCAAAATAAGTAAAGGAGAGTGAGTAGTAGGGAAAATAGGCTCTAATGTTTCGAGGAGACATGTTACAGCGTTAAAGCCGCGTTCCGGTAAATGGGTGATTTCCTATATGATAGTAATATGAGTGTTTAAAGGGAATAAAATGTGTGGTTAAACTCAGAGTTGAATAGTAAGGTTTCATAAGGGAAGGTATTGTCCGTGACAAAGACGGTGTACATGTATGTGTAAGTATATTGAAGATACTTATAGTATAAATATAAGGTTAACAAGTATAAGCCAGCAATTAAGTACATATGTATATGTATACGATTAACACGAAGGTATGTGTCATCGAAGTAGCACGTAAGTATATGTTAAGCATTAACACTAAAGTATGTGTTATCAAAGTAGTACGTAGTATATGCTAAGCTTGTTGAAACCATAAGTAGAGTAGCAAGTAAAGTGGCAAGTAAGGCAGGCTGGCACTGGCGGTCATAGGGTGAGTTTTTGTAAAAAGCGGTTATAGTCTAGGTTTTATGTGTACCTAGTTCTCTATAACCTTAGCTCTGATACCAATCTGTAACACCCCCAAAATCAGATCGCAGCGGAAATAATGTCTGGGGTGCGACTTAACTGGATCATAACATAAGTAATAGAGAACGAATTTATCAAATTCGTTTTAAAAGCTTTATTAAATAAAACATCAGTTTTACATAATTGAAATGCGGAAAACAAGGCCCATTATTGTTATTAGTTGTCCCATTGTACAAAAACCCTTGTCATGAGTGTTATGTATACACTCCAAAAGTGTGCCTATGCCCCTGCCACTCACTGCCTTGCATCATCATATGTCAATCAACTAAACACCTGAAAAAAAACATGTTAAAAAGTGTCAACACAAAGGTTGGTGAGTTCATAGGTTTATATAAAGCAGTAAAGTTGTATCATAAGTGCAGCATGTGACCATCACAACAACTATGATGTCACATCCGTATAAATGTCTATTACGCTAGCACTAAGTTCATGCAACCGAAGCTTGACAATATGCATGCTCTAGAAGCACGTTAAATAAAGGCCCGTGTAAGTGTCTATCTCGAGACACTCGTGTTTCGACATGTTATACGCTCGCCTTTGGCCAACCTGGCCAAACCGAACGGGGGTGTCAACCCTAATAGATCTATTTATAGCATTCGCGTTTCTCAAGTGGAATTGACGGTTCATGAGTTTGGGCATGATGGGGATACAATGCTTAGGCTCTCCTTGCGTAACAGTTTGATAAAACATGAGTGTAGTGTCGTTCCTTAAAAAGTTTTTTGCATGTTTCTCACCCCAAATGTAAAGCAAGTAATAATAGTAAAAGTGGGGCTATGACTCACTGATTTGTCAATTATAGTTCAAGGAATTACACAAGAAATAATGTAAAACCCGAGTCGTTTGTCCCGACGAAGGTATGAATGAAATTGTGATTTCGGGATCATGATTCGTGCAGTGAATGGTGAATAAAAGTGAGTGATAATGATTTTAAACTAAAATGATGAAACATAAACTAAAAACAGTAAATAAGGCAAGGGAAAATTCTATTCTAAGGCAAATGTAAGGGAAATCCTAAAAACGCGCGAATAAATCAAAAACTACGTACGAGCGCAAAATAAAAAGTGAATTTGAAGCACTACTAATCCTACGGGCATGAAAATAATTTTCCTACATTCTAAATGATAAAATAAATTTTTAGGAAAAAGAATTATATTTTTTTGTTTTTTATTTTATTTTTTATGAATTTAAAACTAAAAGAAAATAGTTAAATGATTTAAAAATAGTAAACTACTTTGGAAAGTTATGAAACTTTTCAGAAAAATCTAAAGTTATATAAAGAAGCTAGGAAAAATAAAATTGGAAATTATCTAAACCCTAATAAGCAGTATTGGGGAATAAGCAGTTGAGAAAAGCACTAAAAAATAAGCTAAATACTGCCAAAAATAATCCAATGCTCAAATTCAGTTAAGCACACTCTATGAGACTTGAAACAACTGAAAAAGTCCAGATAAGCTCAAAGAATAAGCAGATAAGCAATAGGACAGATGCAAAATTAGGGCAAATCCAATGACCAAACAGCCACCTTGCAGCTGATTTAGATGCTAGGCAGAAGCTAGTTTGGGAAATACAAAAGCAACATCTCAAAGCTCATACCAAAGTCTACTTATATTCCAAAAATGCCCAAATTTAATCCACAATTGCTTACTCAATTAAGCTAAAAAACAGATGGACATGGGAACAAAAGTCTGATGCAGGCTCATAACAGATCTAAATGGGAATTTGCAGACCAGATTAAGCTAATTAAATGAGCTTCTAAATGAAAATCAAACTCAAAATCTAAAAGCCTATACTATAAGCTACTAGCAAACCAAAATCTAGGCAATAAGCACAAGTGAATAATCAGTTGCAAGGGATAAAAGTAGTTGAGAAAAGCAGATATGGTGCAGGGCAGATTATGGCCTTTGAGGTGGTATTTTAAGCTAGGAAAAGCTATGAATAAGCTACAAAGAAACTGAAAATCAGCTAAAATAGGACTAAGTTCAATATGAATAAGCTAAGGGATCAGGATAAAGCTTAGAGCAAAAAGCAAATAAGCACAACTACTAAGGAAGAAACAAGCCACTTAGTGACTGTTATGTGCAGACCAAGGGGCTGCTGAGGTTGTTTGTGCAGCTAGAAAAAGCTGTCAATAAGCTATATGTAGACTACCAAATTGAAACTACACCAACTTAATACTATGAACTTTATATAAAACAAAATTCAGACCTAGATCTCTTATTCTCAGCTTATAAATAAGCTGAGAAAAAGAAGAATGAGGCTAAGGTCTGCTGGTAGATCAGTTCAAGTACTAGGATTATGCAAAATTCACTTAATTACCAAAAATCCTTAAAGTAACTCACAAGCTGTTAAAAACTACTAATACTAAACTGATTTGAGCAAGTCCTAACTAAATCCAACTGCACATGAATAGGGATAACAAATTCTGATCCATTTTGACCCATAGAACCAAACACACTTTTAGTGGACTGATTTGAGATTTCAAACTGGATAAACAAGTTTTAAGCCGTAAATGTAAAAGACAGATGAATAGTATGCTATATTAAGACTAAATAAGTAAATTTAAACTTTGAATAAGCTGTAAGAATAAGCTATAATCTAAGTTGACTAAGGTTGACTGATTTAGGCCTTCTAAATGAAAATGAGATTTAAACTTGCACCTAATATCAAATTAACCTATAATGACTTCAAAAAGAACAAGTAAGCAAATGAAAAGGAATAAGCAATAAAATAAGCTAATCTAAAGTAAATTGACTAAAATTGACTTACATTAAAACTGGAAATGAGTACACAATTTGAGAACTGGAAAAGCAATTACAAATAAGCTGAGACAATAATAAATCCTACCCTAAATTACACTACTCCTACTCCTAATGCCTAACACCCTAATTCGTGACTGAAGAAGGCTATTTATAGCCATAAGCAGAAGCTTCCAGGGGTTTCATCTTTCAATCCTGACCCTTAAATCTTCCTTGATCTCCAATCCATGATTAGCAGCCGTAGGATTCACTTGATGATGTGGCTCGACCAATAGTATTGCTCCAAACTGCCACGTTGTCATTCCCTTGGTGTCAGCACCTTGTCAATACTTCTAGAAGCAAGTGTGAAGTACGGATATACCCTTAATTGCTGTCAATTTTGTACGGGGTAAAATTAGGGTTCTTCGTAGCACAGTAATTCTGGGTAGAAATGAATTTGGGGCGCGGGTGAGTTTTGTTTGGTTTGACTGATCATTAATAAGTTTGACCCGGGTTGTGTATCGGTCGTGGGTTGTGGGTTTAACTCGGGTCAAGGGTTAAAAAGTGGGCTTGTGGGATTTGTCTTGGGCTGGGGTTTTATTGATATGGGCTTGTGGGATTTAAACTGGACTTGGATTTATGTTTGGATTTATTAAATCCGGATTTGAATATAAGTATAGATTTAAGACAAGGACCATAAGTGTAAATTCTAAAACTCCAGGGTTTTTTCTGCCATTCTTCAATAATGTGATCCAAGGGCTACTTTTGTCATTTGATGAAACTTGAGGATTGACTTTGACTTTTTGAGCATAATTTTGATCCAAACTTGCAAATTGCTTCCCTGGCCTCGGCTCTTTAATCCTCTTCACAAATCCCGTGCTTGGTTTGTCTTTTTATCTCGATATTTGTCCATTTTTATAATATCCATCCCTGCACAATCATAAACACAAAAACATGAGATATTTGGCATAATTGGTTAGTTTTTGGTCTATTTGGGTCCGGTTTTGGTCAAATAAAGGTATGTGTTTAAGCACATACCACTCACCTTGAGCGTAACTGGCAAGATGAAATGTAAAATCAAGTAATTTATGGAAACGGCTCCAACACACGACCTGAATTAATAGTGAAGTATGAGAATTTGGCTTAATGTAAATAGTGATTGTGAACGTGAGTAACGGATAACGATTTATTGGTGATGTGAGTGTTATATGTTTAAAATGATTAAAATGCTTAAAGTTCAAAAATAATATTATATATAATATTATCTTGTTTTTATGTTTTTGATTCTATAATTATCGTTTCCTCGAAGGTCGTTTAAATAATAAGTTAAGCATATTGTTAAAAGTCGTTATATAAATATAAACGTTACGAAATTAAATATATTAAAACAAATGACGAGAATGCATAAGTTTAAACGTAAATGCATAAAACATGAAATAGAAATGAATGTTAATAATTTTTACTGTCCAGTCCTTGGTCTTATACAAAATTTACATTCGCTACCCTAACGGTGTAAGTTTTGCACCGTTTGTCCTCCGTTAGTGATATATTACATTTTTGGTCTAATAAAGGTCAAGTATTACATTTCTAACCTTATGTTTACTGTTTTTAACCATGTTTACCCTTAATTTACTGTTTTGGCAGTTTTGGGTGCGATATTACAAACTTGGCAGTTTTAGTCCCTAAAGTTGAAACATTTTTGCAAGTTTAGTCCAAAAATCACAAAAAGAATGGGAATTGAATTTCGAAAGTTTCTACAGATTTTTAAAGCTTATTTAAGTCAAAATGATCAGCTTATTTTCAAAAGTGCTTAATTTTTCGGTTAATGGGCTTTTAACGAGATTTAACAAAGCCCATTAACACTTTGTGATCCGTTGGGTTAAAAAGGATTGTGGGCTTTTTTTTGGGCTTATTTAATCATCACAAAAACACTTTCAAATTGCTTATTTCATGGCTTATACGCAAAAGCTTAATGGGCTGCTTATTCGGATTAAGCCCATTCCGAAAATATATAAAGGGTTGTATTTGTTTCAAGTAGCGTTAGAACTAGCGTTTCAAAAGGGCTTTCGAGAGCTTTTCAAGGGAAACTCCAAACATGAATTTAATAGATGGTCTAGTAAGGAATTAGTTCGAGCAATATAATAGCCAAGTTACATGTGTAGATTGGATTTAATGAGTTGTTTCTTAAGTTGATTCGAGACATGATAAAAAGATAAATATGACATATATATATAAGAAATAATAATATGCGACATGATACAAGATAAAAATGAAGCTCAAAATGGAATGTAACGAATATGTAAATGTAATATAAATGTGTATATTGTTATTCTAGCCATCCATAAAGGAGGTCAATGTATGTGTACGAAAAATAAATAAATAACAAGCGTATAAATGAATAAAAGTGATATACGATCGAACAAAAATATAAAACGATGTATGTTATGATGAATTCGATATGTATGAGTAGGAAATAGCTTAGAAAGACTTACAATCACTTTAAATGGTTTGTTATACGTTTAACATGATCAAGAATCGAAGATGGTGCTTTCCTTTTGTGGTTCGATCACATAATGACTCAAATGAAGAGTATATGACCAAATTATGGTTCGAACAACTTGAGGATTGCTTCTGGTTCCTTGGCAGTGAGTAAGAAAGCTAGAGAGAAATCATTTGGGTGTGTTTAAGTGTGTATGAGAAGAGTGTGTGTCTTGTTCGAGTATATATATACACATATAAGGTTTTATTGTTTTTAATTGCCATAAGTTGAGAGAATATAATCCTCTAGCAGATTTTGTGAGATTCTTTAGAGGATAAGGTGTGGGTTTAGTCGAGTTAGGAAGCCACCAAGTGTCACACCCCCAAATATCTGATTTGCAGCGGAATGGAACACTTGGGGGCATGACTGCCATAGCATCACAGTACAGTTATATTGAACGACCTAAAGCGTCGTTTTAAAAATACATCATTTGATTGATTAAAAACATTCAGAGTTTACAAAAGCTAGGTCCCAAAAGGTGATTCATGTTTGCGGAAATAAGTTTGTTACAAATCAAACGATAATTAAGTGCATAAAATACAAGTGAGACGCGTCGTCACCGCGACTCCAAAATATGTCCACATGCAGGTCATGATGCGAATACCTTAATTACCTGAAAATACATTGCTAAAAATGGTCAACAATAATGTTGGTGAGAATCATAGGTTTATGTAAATGAAAAATATGCCACATAAAAATAATACATTAGCTCTTAAGCTCATGACCCCGAAGCTAGACTGAAATAGATGCCCCAAACTGAGTGTTTTGCCAGACACTCTGATATGATACAAATGAAATGCGTTCGTATGACTAGTTGGCGCTACCAACCCGAACGGAGGCGTCACCCTCAATAGATCTATTCACTCACTCTCGCTTACTCCGTAATTAACGGTTCATGATAAATAAAAGGGGACTTTAATCTGGGCAATGATGTAACTTAAGCAATGTAAATGAGTTTGATACTTTGGTCCGCATGAAAAATGGTGCAATGTATTCTCCCCCGCAAGTTTGGAAATGAAAATATAAATTGAAAACGGGGCTATGAAAACTCACCTTAGCAAAGCAAATCTCGATTGGTAAATGGATAAACTGAAAATATATGTCTGATATCCTAACCGCGACCTAAACAATGCATATGTCTTAAGATAGTGCGAAGTGTATTGAATGCATTTTATAAAATATTTGATCACCCATATATATTGGTAAGGTAGTTTAGTAGTGAAAATGTAATTTCGTCGAAACGTATTATTTATAGAGAATCATTTTAATACACTACAAGTTCGTGAGTATTCAAGTCCTAAATGTAAAACATTTCGTTAATTGTTTTCTTATAACCTCTTAACGCGCCTAATCAAGTATATATGATACTCTACCATATTTGTGTTCGCCGTTTTAGCTAATTCCGCTTCTTAAGTGCCCAAATTCCATTTTTAAAAATTCCATCAGCTTTTATTAAATCAACCAAAGCTGTCAGTTTTTATTTGTTTCGTCCAGATTTCAAAAGGCCATAACTTGTTCGTTTTAAGTCCGTTTTTCGCGTTCTACCTATCCCCGCGAAGGTATTTAAGTATACTCTAGGCTTTTCATGGTCTCGGCCCGTCTAGACATCACTTAACCTCAGTTTTTATTTCTCAAAATTCTGGACAGCAACTAGTATTTTCAGAAAATTAGTTTTTGCCGCTAATCTTAGATCTATTGTATCTCATTCGTTATAACTCCGATTTCAACCATTCCAACGCTCATATTTCCGTTATAAGGTCTAGTTTCTATATGTTTAGCCAAATCTTATATTTGAAAAACCCATTTTCCTGTGGAAACGATTTCTGGACAGCCCGCAAGTATATGTTTCAAAACTTATTGTTTTAACACTTACAACTACTAGATCCTACTCAAAACAACTCCCAAAGACTATCCTACATATCCACCAATTATTCCACAATATCTATAGTGTCATAATAATATAACCATCAAATAAATGTTCCAAAACATCAAGAATAAATAATCTAGGTGTAGCAAAAATTATAAATCATAAATTGTTTATTTTTGAACCTTAACTTGTACATGAAAATTAACTATAAGCTAGGACTTGAATATTCACATTTTTCCCAAGAAAATACTCATGTCAAGTATATTTTTAACTTGTTTGAAACATAAAAAAAAAAGTACAAACATATATAGGGTGATCTTGCTATATATATAGTTTAAATGAAATTTTTAAACATAATAGCATGAAACAAAGTATAGATCAAGTATAAAAATGCATAAGAAAGTTATAAAAATAGTTTTTAGCTTACTTGATTATGATGGATTAGTAGAAGTTGCAAGATAAGGTGAATCCAAGAGCACTCCAAACTAGCTAGTATGCATTTATTAACTAAGTAGACCTTAATAAGCACTAGATAGCACCAAGTTTCTTCTCTTTTCTTCCTTTTTTTCCTTTGGCCGATCACTAGGGTGAGTGAGTGAGAGTTTTTATTTTTTTTCTTTGGTCTTGAAACTATGTGGAATGTATATGTATATAAGTAGGAAGGTATTGGATATTTTGTAGACAACAAGTACTAACCAATTAATGAAGTTAGTGAGGTTTTTCAAAGAGGTGAGGGAGGCATGGGGAGGGGGGGGGGGCGTAGAAATGGGGATGGGGTGGAAGAGTATGTAAGTAAACATTGGACTTTAAGTGTAGTTTAGGTAAATTTGGCTAGTATAATGTGTTATCAAGTACAGGGTTAGCTAGAAATAAATTTTAACGGGACAAAATAAAGTATGACGAAGTTGTAAAAATTATAAAATCACGTTTCTTGCAAGTATCGGGTGTTCAAATAATTATCGTGTTGAAATTTCGTAAACCGTCGTAGTTATACACTTTTAACGGTATATATAGTAAATAATTTCAAAACACCGGGTAAACTAATAATATAATTTTTATATCATTATAATGAGTGTGAAATATATATTAGGATCATAGTCGAGAGTGTCGGGTATATTGTTCGTAGTAAATGATTGAGTAATGGTGTTTATTTAAATAATAAATATACGTGAATTAAAATTATACAAACCCGTGAATGTCCTAACATGATGATGATGTTACTGATGATATGTAGACTACTCTAGTCTATATGATGCGTCCTTAATGATGTTTCATGAATACGCAGCTAAACAATAATGGTTACGCGAATTTTGAATACCCGTAAACCTAGTTTACGAAATGATGAATGATGACCATGAATAGTGATTTCCCTCTGGGAATGAATAGTGTTTCATGAATAGTAAAAATTTTGAAAACATTCCAAAGTCGTAAACTGACTTAAAAAATGATGAATAGTGAAATGATGAATAGTAAATGATAAATAATGAATGATGAATAGTAATCCATGAATAGTAATTTTCAGAGTATGAAAAAATGACCTAAAATTACGATTTGTCACACCAAGGGGGGGGGGGGTTCTATGTTGGTTCGGTTATGATCAAATGTGCATGTATATATATGTCGCATGACATATTCAAGTGTCCAAAATTAATTCTAACGTGACCAAGGACCCAAAGATGGTTAGAAATGATCCTAAGAACTCTTATTCGATCATAAACAATCAAATACATAGGTTAAAGTTTGGTTTGATCAAGTTTTATTAAGTTGAATAATTATTTGTTAAGCTAGTACATGTCTCGAACTCGGTTCACTTTGCCCTTCATTTTGTGCTTAAACGTACGAATTATGACTTGAGACTTGTTGATCTTGATTCTTTGTAGTAGTGAGAATTGAGTTGTGTCAAATTTCGTATATGTTATGTGTCGAATTATCAAGAAATTAAGGCAAAACTTGGGCTGTTCTATCGAGTGTATTAAAAGAAATTAAAGAAAAGTGAGTTGGGCTAAATGAATAGTAGTAGGCTTATCTTGGCCCAATTATGAAATAATGGATCTGTTTGGTTTAATGTTGGTTTAAGAGATCCTCGGGGTCCGTGTGTGAGCTCGTTCAAATGTATTATGTCACATATCAATGTATTTGTGTTATCGAAGTGTGATAGTGTAGTTTAATGAGATAACCTCTCATTAACAAGTGTCAGAAAATAATAAATGAGCATTTTCTGATAATTAATCATAATTATTAAAAATGGAAAATTACCATTTGTTACAGTCTCCCAACCTTATCTGAATGTCGTCCCGACATTCAACCCTGGTTATCAGATGGAGATACAAAGAGATGCGGATATTTGGTCTTGAATTCATCTTCACGTCCACACGTGAATTCAGGTTCTTACTTATGTCAGATTTCTTTCATTGGGATGATGGGTAACAGGTGTAGATATCTATATAGTGTTGTCAAGAGGGATGTTTATGAACAGTTTGTCTTGTCGCAAAACTTTGCTTTTGAATGAAGATTGTTTCTGGAGTTCTATAATGATGACTGTTTCATTCATGATATGATTCTTCCCAAATTTGACATAGGTGATCAGGCTATGTATAATTGAGGACCAATGATGTGATGCTTGACTCAGTCAAAGTGGTATTATGTTTCTTAAGAGTTTTAGATGGTGTTCAACGTGTTGTTTTGTAAAATGGCAACCTAATTAATTTTTCAAGGTAATCGTAAAGTCACATGAGTTTTCAGATAGTTGTGAGTTAAATAAGCTTATAACTCAAGATAAACGTACACTGGATTCATACAATACGACAAGGTTCATAGGAAAGTACTAATGTAACCTCACAGGGATACAATTTAAGAGAATCTAAACTTAGGTCTCGACATATAGGGCAATCGACTTTTTGATATTACATTCAAGTCTTGTTGTCCACGTTTTCCTGGCACTTGTTCCTGTAGTGCCCCTTCTTTCCACACCCATAGCAGGTTACCTCAGCCCCTTGATTATTCTCTAGTGTTGTCTGTGCTCCTGCGAGGGCTCTAGACCTGCAGTCTTTGGCCATGTGTCCTATCTTCTGACAGTTGTGACACCTCCCGGCACACTGCCCGTTGTGGTGGTAGTTACAACGGTTACACAAGGGTAGCTTCCCTGCGTAAACCTTCTTTTCTTCCGACTCAATAGCATAGACCTTGGCGACCTCTTGTCGCTTGTTCTGGTTGTTGTTGTTATTGGGGTTTTTGTTTGACTGATGGTTGGCTCTTGAGTTGTCTTCCCATTTCCTTTTGTTATCTTCTCCTTTTTCTGCCATATCTTGGATTACCTGATCCATTAAGTTGTGAGAGATGGAGATTGTGTTATGTAAGTCAATAGGATTAGCAGCCAATATATTCCCTCTGATGTTCAAGGGTAATCCTCCGATGTAACGCTCTATCATTCGCGCCTCAGTAGCAACTAACTCGGGACATAGTAATGCTAACTCTTGGAAGCGTTGTGTGTATACCACAATGTTGGTGCCTTGAACCTTTAAGTTCCAAAATTCTGCTTCCATCTTTTTGACCTCAGTGCGAGGGCAATACTTCTAGAGCATTAAAGCTTTGAATTGCTCCCATGCCATAGCGTAAGCAATATCCATCCCTGATGATTTCATGTAAGAGTTCCACCAAGTTAAAGCACTGCCTGTCAAGGTATACGAGGCATACTTAACCTTGGATTCTTCTTCGCAGTTGCAGATGTGAAACACAGTTTCCAACTTTTCTAGCCATCTTGCTAAGCTGACAGCTCCCTCAGTTCCTCCAAAACTTCCTGGATCACAAGCACAAAATTCCTTGTATGTGCAGCCCCAACTAACATTAGTGGGTCTCGCAGCTCTGTCACCGGTGTTATTGCTTGATCCCACGTTGGCAGCAGCGGCCATGGCTTCTGCCACCTGCTGTGCCACAAGTTGTGCCAAAGTTGGCTGGTTGACTACGTTTGGAGGGGGAGTGGCATTAGTTGCGTTGCGAGTACGGTTTGATTTGCGTGGAGCCATTTGTCTACAAAAGAAAGTAACAAATGATGAAATTTTGCATAAGAGTATTAGAAATCATCACATAAATGAGTAGTATTATAGTAGAGCATAAAAGAAACGATTAAATCACAACTGAGAGTTATGACAAAATGAGCTTGTTATAGACTAAAAGTCGGTTACAAGTTCTGAAAGTTTCAAGCTTATTGGAAAATACATCAGACACTAACCGAAAACTACTCGGTTCAGTGGGTACAGAAATGATACATATGAATCTAAGATTAGTTACGTCCTTGACGTATACGCTTAACCTCTGCCCTTAATGTCCGAGTCTTGGCGAGCTTTTCTTCTGTCGGCACTCACTCTTGTAGTGCCCTTTTTCTCCACAACCAAAGCAGATAATGGAAGATTTGTCCTTGACGGTAAGAGTTCTTTGATTAGCCACTGCAATTCCTGGCCATATGGCCGATCCTTTGACAATTTTCGCATCTTACGGAGCATGGTCCGTTGTGGTGAAGCTTACAATGATTGCAAAATGGTGATTTGCCAGCATAGACCTTCTGGTCACTGGGTCCAGCAGAGTAAACCTTGGCGTCTTCCTGTCGTTTGTTTGGCAGGTGGTTGGATTTTGAGCTATCTTCAAACTTTCTTTTGTTGTTAGTTTCCGGGCGTATTTCCTGACCCATTAAAGCCATGTGGATTCCTTCCTTGATAGCCTCTATGACTCGCTGGGCTATGAGTTGTTCCATGGCTGCTAAGTTTAGGTTTTGCCTCTCGGGTGACATGTTTCTTCAAAATAAGTAAAGGAGAGTGAGTAGTAGGGAAAATAGGCTCTAATGTTTCGAGGAGACATGTTATAGCGTTAAAGTCGCGTTCCGGTAAATGGGTGATTTCCTATATGATAGTAATATGAGTGTTTAAAGGGAATAAAATATGTGGTCAAACTCAGAGTTGAATAGTAAGGTTTCATAAGGGAAGGTATTGTCCGTGACAAAGACGGTGTACATGTATGTGTAAGTATATAGAAGATACTTATAGTATAAATATAAGGTTAACAAGTATAAGCTAGCAATTAAGTACATATGTATATGTATACGATTAACACGAAGGTATGTGTCATCGAAGTAGCACGTAAGTATATGTTAAGCATTAACACTAAAGTATGTGTTATCAAAGTAGTACGTAGTATATGCTAAGCTTGTTGAAACCATAAGTAGAGTAGCAAGTAAAGTGGCAAGTAAGGCAGGCTGGCACTGGCGGTCATAGGGTGAGTTTTTGTAAAAAGCGGTTATAGTCTAGGTTTTATGTGTACCTAGTTCTCTATAACCTTAGCTCTGATACCAATCTGTAACACCCCCAAAATCAGATCGCAGCGGAAATAATGTCTGGGGTGCTACTTAACTGGATCATAACATAAGTAATAGAGAACAAATTTATCAAATTCGTTTTAAAAGCTTTATTAAATAAAACATCAGTTTTACATAATTGAAATGCGGAAAACAAGGCCCATTATTGTTATTAGTTGTCCCATTGTACAAAAACCCTGGTCATGAGTGTTATGTATACACTCCAAAAGTGTGCCTATGCCCCTGCCACGCACTGCCTTGCATCATCATATGTCACTCAACTAAACACCTGAGAAAAACATGCTAAAAAGTGTCAACACAAAGGTTGGTGAGTTCATAGGTTTGTATAAAGCAGTAAAGTTGTATCATAAGTGCAGCATGTGACCATCACAACAACTATGATGTCACATCCGTATAAATGTCTATTACGCTAGCACTAAGTTCATGCAACCGAAGCTTGACAATATGCATGCTCTAGAAGCACGTTAAATAAAGGCCCGTGTAAGTGTCTATCCCGAGACACTCGTGTTTCGACATGTTATACGCTCGCCTTTGGCCAACCTGGCCAATCCGAACGGGGGTGTCAGCCCCAATAGATCTATTTATAGCATTCGCGCTTCCCAAGTGGAATTGACGGTTCATGAGTTTGGGCATGATGGGGATACAATGCTTAGGCTATCCTTGCGTAACAGTTTGATAAAACATGAGTATAGTGTCGTTCCTTAAAAAGTGTTTTGCATGTTTCTCACTCCAAATGTAAAGCAAGTAATAATAGTAAAAGTGGGGCTATGACACACCTTGAGCGTAACTGGCAAGATGAAATGTAAAATCAAGTAAGTTATGGGAACAGCTCCAACACACGACCTGAATTAATAGTGAAGTCTGAGAATTTGGCTTAATGTGAATAGTGATTTTGAAAGTAAGTAACGGATAATGATTTATTGGTGATGTGAGTGTGATATGCTTAAAATGCTTAAAGTTCAAAAATAATATTATATATAATATTATCTTGTTTTTATGTTTTTAATTCCATAATTATCGTTTCCTCGAAGGTCGTTTAAATAATAAGTTAAGCATATTGTTAAAAGTCGTTATATAAATATAAACGTTACGAAATTAAATATATTAAAACAAATGACGAGAATGCATAAGTTTAAACGTAAATGCATAAAACATGAAATAGAAATGAATGTTAATAATTTTTACTGTCCAGTCCTTGGTCTTATACAAAATTTACATTCTCTACCCTAACGGTGTAAGTTTTGCACCGTTAGTCCTCCGTTAGTGATATATTACATTTTTGGTCTAATAAAGGTCAAGTATTAAATTTCTAACCTTATGTTTACTGTTTTTAACCATGTTTACCCTTAATTTACTGTTTTGGCAGTTTTGGATGCGATATTACAAACTTGGCAGTTTTAGTCCCTAAAGTTGAAACATTTTTGCAAGTTTACTCCAAAAATCACAAAAAGAGTGGGAATTGAATTCCGAAAGTTTCTACAGCTTTTTAAAGCTTATTTAAGTCAAAATGATCAGCTTATTTTCAAAAGTGCTTAATTTTTTGGTTAATGGGCTTTTAACGAGATTTAACAAAGCCAATTAACACTTTGTGATCTGTTGGGTTAAAAAGGATTGTGGGCTTCTTTTTGGGCTTATTTAATCATCACAAAAACACTTTCAAACTGCTTATTTCATGGCTTATACGCAAAAGCTTAATGGGCTGCTTATTCGGATTAAGCCCATTCCGAAAATATATAAAGGGTTGTATTTGTTTCAAGTAGCGTTAGAACTAGCGTTTCAAAAGGGCTTTCGAGAGCTTTTCGAGGGAAACTCCAAACATGAATTTAATAGATGGTCTAGTAAAGAATTAGTTCGATCAATATAATAGCCAAGTTACATGTGTAGATTGGATTTAATGAGTTGTTTCTTAAGTTGATTCGAGACATGATAAAAAGATAAATATGACATATATATAAGAAATAATAATATGCGACATGATACAAGATAAAAATGAAGCTCAAAATGGAATGTAACGAATATGTAAACGTAATATAAATGTGTATATTGTTATTCTAGCCATCCATAAAGGAGGTCAATGTATGTGTACGAAAAATAAATAAATAACAAGCGTATAAATGAATAAAAGTGATATACGATCGAACAAAAATATAAAATGATGTATGTTATGATGAATTCGATATGTATGAGTAGGAAATAGCTTAGAAAGACTTACAATCACTTTAAATGGTTTGTTATACGTTTAACATGATCAAGAATCGAAGATGGTGCTTTCCTTTTGTGGTTCGATCACATAATGACTCAAATGAAGAGTATATGACCAAATTATGGTTCGAACAACTTGAGGATTGCTTCTGGTTCCTTGGCAGCGAGTAAGAAAGCTAGAGAGAAATCATTTGGGTGTGTTTAAGTGTGTATGAGAAGAGTGTGTGTCTTGTTCGAGTATATATATACACATATAAGGTTTTATTGTTTTTAATTGCCACAAGTTGAGAGAATATAATCCTCTAGCAGATTTTGTGTGATTCTTTAGAGGATAAGGTATGGGTTTAGTCGAGTCAGGAAGTCACCAAGGGGGGTGGGGTTCTATGTTGGTTCGATTATGATCAAATGTGCATGTATATATGTCGCATGACATATTTAAGTGTCCAAAATTAATTCTAACGTGACCAGGGACCCAAAGATGGTTAGAAATGATCCTAAGAACTCTTATTCGATCATAAACAATCAAATACGTAGGTTAAAGTTTGGTTTGATCAAGTTTTTTTAAGTTGAATAATTATTTGTTAAGCTAGTACTTGTCTCGAACTCGGTTCACTTTGCCCTTCATTTTGTGGTTAAACGTATGAATTATGACTTGAGACTTGTTGATCTTGATTCTTTGTAGTAGTGAGAATTGAGTTGTGTCAAATTTCGTATATGTTATATGTCGAATTATCAAGAAATTAAGGCAAAGCTTGGGCTGTTCGGTCGAGTGTAATAAAAGAAATCAAAGAAAATTAAGTTGGGCTAAATGAATAGTAGCAGGCTTATCTTGGCCCAATTATGAAATAATGGATCCGTTTGGTTTAATGTTGGTTTAAGAGATTCTCGGGGTCCGTATGTGAGCTCGTTCAAATGTATTATGTCACATATCAATGTATTTGTGTTATCGAAGTGTGATAATGTAGTTTAATGAGATAACCTCTCATTAAAAAGTGTCAAAAAATAATAAATGAGCATTTTCTGATAATTAATCAAAATTATTAAAAATTGAAAATTACCATTTGTTACGAGTATACCCGATGGATTGAAAAGGTGGAGTCAGTAATCGACATTAGTAGCTGTGGAACACATCAAAAGGTGAAGTATTCTGCATGCTCGCTATCAGGAAAAGCATTAACATGGTGGAACACGCAGATCCAAGCTAGAGGCAGAGAAGGAGCTGTAGGTATTACGTGGGATGACTTTAAGGCATTGCTAAAAGAGGAATACTGTCCTGACAATGAAATGCAGAAACTGGATGGTGAACTCTGGCATCACACTATGATAGGGGCTGGTCATGCAGTCTACACAGATCGATTTCATGAGTTAGCCAAACAAGTTCCTCATCTGGTTACCCCTGAATCTAAGAGGATCGAGAGGTACATCTACGGTCTTGTCAGAGTGCAATATTGAGAGCTGGGACTCTAACAGATGAGATGATTAGGACTGGAATGTTGAGAAACGGTGATAAAAGGAAAGGAGCAAATGAGTCAGACAAGCAAACGGTCTCCATGATTGACAACAAGAAAACAAGAACCTTTATGGCCACTGGGGCTGGTCAGAAAGTATATGGGGGTCCACACCCTAAGTGTGCTAAATGTACTTATCATCACCCGGGGTCTGTGCCCTGCCGTGAATGTACAAACTGCAATCAGTTGGGTCATTTTAAAATCAGTATAGAGCACCAAGGAATGCAGGCAACATGAAAAATAATCAAAGGACATGCTATGAGTGTAACAGCCCGGATCACCTCATGAATATGTGTCCTAATTTGAATAGAGCACCTAGCCAAAAACAGGGAAATCTAGCTTTGGCGATTGAAGGAAACAACCCAAACCTTCGAGTCCATCTTAGTCCACCTCATGGTAGAGCTTTCTATTTGGGTCATTTGGATGCAGCTAACAAATAATGGGTACGTTTTCCTTAGACAAGTAGCATTCTACCCTAGATACGTGAATTTTTGCCTAAATACGTTAACTTTACACATTAACTATTCGTTAGCCTCATTTCAACAGATAACACAGACTGAATCTCGGGACGAGATTCAAGATAAGGGGTAGGTACTGTAGCAACCCGTAGAATTCTCCAGTCATTAGTCAACGTTAATCTAGTATTAACCCATCATTACTGTTCACCTAACCATTTTACGAGCAAAATTTGAAAATTTTGTTTATTAATATTCTATTCAAAAACGTTGTTACGTGATTCACGATACTTTAGAACGAGCTCACACATGCACCACGACAGTCCAGTATACCATTAAACACCAAACAAGTACTTTTTATACAATTTCTAGCCCAACACTATTCAAGCCCAACACAAATCAAGCCCAAGTTTATATTTTCTTTTGTCCCTAACTCGACACAACTCACATTCATTTGGCTAGTTTTATTTCACAATTTGACACACAAGATACACTTTATTCTACATGGTTCGAAACCTTATACTTCCAAGAATCAGGATTGACAAGTTTCATGGCTTGATTCGAACGTTTAATTCATAAACGAGACCTAAAGCTAACCTCATTCGACCGAGTACAAATTCTTTCAAGCACAAGAAAATTCGATCTAAACTATATTTTTCTATTGTGATTTACATTGTTCTTAACTTAGATGATTCCTTAAATCCTCATCACACCTTTCTTATACTATTAGACACGTTAAAATGTTGTTTGGACATTTAAACATATCGAATATAATTCATGTACATGCCTTCGATTTATAACCAAAACATACCCACCTCACTTGATCTAAAACACTCTATTACCTAGCTAAATGATTCCCAAATCCTTATCCTCTCCTGCCACAATCGAACAAAATCCCAACTTTTGCTTATTAGACTATATCTTCGACATACATGCACTCACATATACGTATACAACACAAACATAGTCATTCTCTCATTCACTCATTCACCCACAATACATTCTAAGTCTTTCTCTCCTGCTGATTTTATTCGAAGAAACAAGGCTATATTCCATTCATTCAAACCATTTATCCAACGTGCATAGTTGATCTCGATTATTTTGCGGCCAACCAAGCGTTATACGTACATATCCTTCATTTCCTAGTCCATTTCAACACGTTATCACTACCATTTTGGGTGTGGTGAGTCATTCAAATTCACTTCTTATTCATACATATGTTTTTAAAGTTCATGTACACTTATTCGATCCTTTATAGCTTTCATTTAATTATTTCATGTTCTTGTTATTTAAATTTCATTTGCATTTGACCTCCTATATTATGGATGGCTAGAAAATCAAATTCTATAATTATTTTGACATTGTTTCATCATTTAATGGAATATCAAGACTCATTTTAATTCTATATTGCTTATCGAAGAATATTATGTCATGTATATATAATTGGACCTTGTGTTACTCGACCAGAACAAGCTTTATTAAATGAATTTTATACATATAACATGTCGAGGAAAATACATCACTCGATTGTCTATAAACCCAACAAATAAGCTGTAACAAAAAGCTATCCTAATAAGCTTCTATAACATCTTTTTAATCGACCAAGTTATGGCTTTCAAAACAGTTTCTAAATTCTATATATTTATCGAGTGGGCTTATTAGGCCACTAAGCCATAAATAAGCAAATCGAATAAGCAGTCCCTATAAGCACTTTGGTTATGTTTTTAGAACTATAAAATAAGCCCAATACCAGGCCCAAACTCCCTTGAAACCCCTCGAATCATAAACGCTTATTGGGCTTTGTTTTTAAATGTTAAAAGCCAAATAAGCTATAAATAAGCTCTTTTATTGAATAAGCAGTTTTTTATGAACTTAAATAAGCTACTTGAGACTTATAAAACTCTCGAAAATTTATTTATATAAGTTTTTTGAATTCTGGACTAAAAATGCAAAACATATTTACTATTTGGGTTAAAATTGTAACTTTCGGATAAATAGTTGCTAAACTGTCATTTTTATAATTTATGGGTAGGAAATGTTAAAACAGTAAACATAAGTCATAAAATGACATAGTGGAAACTTTTGGACTTAAAATGTAATTATTTCCTAACTAAGACTAACGGTGCAAATATCTCACCGTTAGGGTTAAAAGTGTAAACTTCTTATAACTTCAAGGACCCACCAGTAACTTATATCTATATACATTTCATAAAGTGTTTTATACAATTGTGTTCTTAAAATCCATTTTTTACAATTCGTACGATTTATATTAAAAAAACGTTACATTTATAATTATAAAACGTGATTTCTAATGAATACGCATAACTTATCATCCACCAACTTTCGAGGAAACAATATTTACATATTCAATAGACATAAAAACATGATAATATTATATATAATATTATTTTTGAACTTTAAGCATTTTAAGCATATCAATTCATTCTCATCACAATCCAATTCGTTATCTGGTATTCTTTCGCAATCACCATTCACATCAAGCCAATCTTAAACCATCAAAATCTTAGACTTTCCCTATTATTCAGGTCATGTGTTGGAGCCGTTCCCGTGATACTTTTGACATAACATTATTTTGACATTTACAGCTAAGGTGAGTCATAGCCCCACTCTTACTCTTTTATATTCATTTTAAACTATTTGGGGGGAGATACATGCTTAGTAACACTTTACTCGTTTATCAAATACATGATTTGCATTGTGATGCAAGTACTCAAACATTTATACTTTTATGATATGATACGCTTTTATACTTGCCTTTGGGAAGTGGCTCCCAGTAGTCTTTGGGAAGTGGCTCCTAGTAAGTCTTTGGGAAGTGGCTCCCAGTAAATCTTTGGGAAGAGGCTCCCAGTATTCTTTGGGAAGAGGCTCCCAGTATGTGCAGTTTAGTAACTAGTAGTAATCTTTGGGAAGAGGCTCCCAGTATGTGTGCATAAGGCTCTTTCGTGTGATTTTATTTAAGTAATCGTATACACCTCTGTACTACTCATACATTAGCAGTGGGTTGTAAACACACAGGTTGCAAGTCTTGTATGGGCGGGGCTTGGGACTGAGTGGATTTACAAGGCCTTTGCTGTGAAATCTTTATTCAATGCTTTACTGTTAAACTGAACTCTATGAACTCACCAACCGTTGGTTGACACTTTTTAGCATGTTTATCTCAGGTTAATAAGGCGATAGTGGATGCATGGATCTTAGAGTCATTTGCATACTTGGAGACTCTTATCTTTATCTTTTACCATTCGATACATCTTGAAAACATCTATGTAACTTTATACTTTGGATCTCATATTTTAACTCTGATTTAAATAATTCGAATGGTAACATTTCAAAACGTCTCATTTAGAGGTCGTTTTCTATACCTTGATCTATATTATGAAGTAATACCCCCTTGACACTATCGTTCCGCTGCGGTAATTTGGGGGTGTTACACATTTGCCACAAAACGAGCCTTGTAGCGACTAAGAGTACCATCAGCTAGAAACTTGTGGCGAAATAACCACATACAACGAATAATATTGGCGTCCTTGGGTCGAGGTACAAGAATCCAAGTATTATTTTTTATAAGTGCATTATGCTCATCACACATAGCATTTTGCCAATTAGGATTATTAAACGCATCATTATATGACTTAGGTAAAGGAGAAACAGAAGACACATGAAAAGTAAAACGCTAAGTAGGACGATTTGTCCCAACACGAAAACGTGTGACCATGGGGTGAGTTGAAACCGGGTTTGGGTTAATAGGTTGAGTGTTTTGATTTTAGGAAACTGAAACGAAAGCGGGCGGTGGTGAAGCGGGTTGTGTTGGAGTAGGGGAAGGTTGGTCGTGATCAGGGGTAGGGTCAACATGAACGGGCTCATTGAGGGTAGTAGCTGGGGGGATAGTAGTAGGGATAGTTAGAGTATCAGGTGGAACAGTGGGTGTAGTGGTTTGAGCCATGGGTGACGATCGAATAATATTAGAAATGAGATTAGACGAATCATCCAAAAAATCATATAAAGGACTCATGGTGGGTGTCATTGATCCAAACGGAAAAAAGTCTCGTCAAACGTAACTTGTAGTGATATGATAATCGTATTTGTGTTAAGGTCAAGACATCGATAGCCACGATTATTTGTGGCATGGCCCAAAAAGATAGAAGGTGTAGCCCAGGGTTCAAGTTTATGATTGGTATCAAGGTGAGGATAACAAAGACACCCAAAAGTACGTAAAATGGTATAGTCGGGTGTGGTACCAAAAAGACGGGTAAAAGGGATGACATTGTCTATGGCACGAGAGGGTAAAATATTCAATTAGGGGGTAAATGGGCTTGAAATAATAATGTGCGAATAAGGTTGTTAATGGTGCATATCATTCTTTCAGATTTCCCGTTTTGTTGTGAAGTACGTGGACAAGAGAAGCGAAACTGAATCCCATTTTACGCTCAAGATATACTTTCTCTATCTCGTTTTCTAAAAGGATGCCGAAGGTCTTCAGTTAATACACTGGCAGTACTAACTTTTACTCTAGCAGTACTACTTGATTAGTACTAGTAGTTATATCTTGAGCAGTACAAACACTTTTGACTTGACAGTACTAAGTATTCTGTAACACCCCCATTTTCACAGATAGCAGCGGAAGCTAAATCTGGGGTATTACCTCATTGATACACAGTCACAATAATAGAAAACGACTCAAAAAGAGACGTTTTTCAAAATAAGTTATCATTCATTTATTCATCAGAGTTTTTGCAGCAAAAGAGAGACTTTTGCAAACAGAGGTCCCAAAGATACGTTTTCAAAATACAAAGATGAATGATAATAGGTTTGGACGTCCTCATGTCCAATGTCACTCCATGCAGTAAGGCCATAAGTGCTCAGTTACCTGGGATAACATGCTTAAAGGTCAACACAAAGGTTGAGTGAAATTCATAGGTTTAGATGGTAATAGTTTGAATACAAGTTTGTGTGGGCATCGTTGTTACACCCAAATATAAAGTAATATTATTGCATCTAAGCCCATGACACCCCACATTAACATGTCCAAGTCCAATGATGGCACTGCAGACCAATCAGTGACTAGACGTAAGGTTAACTTGCCAAGGTTAACCTCTTTGTTCTCAAATATAGTGCTAATTGGTACCCGGTAGGGGCACACCAACGGGAGTTGTCAAACTACAGATAGATCTATCCACCATATTCACGTTCACTCGCAAGTGATTATGGTTCATGAAATTTAAGTAATAGTGGCAAAAGGTGGTACTCGTGCAATAATCAATCAGGAGAAAATACTTGTATTCAGGTTTATAGCATGTATCCCCCTCACGGGTTTATAAAGCATTTAAAAGTGAGGCTATAAACTCACCTTAGTTCAGGGAAATCTGATTGATGTCAAAAGTGACTTAGATATTAGACGGCTTACTCACGCAACCTGAGGTAGTGTATGTCAAGTCTTAGTTGGTTTGTTCATGTTTCAAAACTTTGTTTTTGAAGTAAATGTTTCTTTGATTCACTAGATTTAGATATAACGTAACACTGTTCGGGCTATCATAATTCAGAGGTCATGTAGTAAACATTTGAGGAGCCAGGGCACTTTAACTCGTAAACCCAACAAACTCGTCGAAACGTATACCCAAATGAAACCCCTCACATGAAATTCCCTAGTAACGTGATACGTTGTTAAGTTAAAAAGATAGGTTTTTAATTTATATAAAGATATTTCATTTATACCTTTAAGTTTTCAAATTAGCAATAAATACCCTTGATTTATAAACTTTTACAAAATTAGTCCTTTATATAATAAATATATATATACTAACCCTTTAACTTTAAAACTTTACAAAATAGGTCCTTATACTTATAACTTTATAAAAATGACAGAAATAACCCTTATACTTATAAGTTTCCAAAAGTTACAATATATACACCTATGCATGGAATACGTTTCAAAACTAGTCCAAAAACCATGAAAAGTGTATTTTTAGAATACAAAAGGGTTTTACAGCTTATGGATTATTAGAATAAGCCAATATAAGTAGATTTTATGAGCTTATAGCTTATGGAAAGGGCTTATGACCAAAATAATCAATTCGACATGATTTTTAGGGTTTTAATAGAAAACGCCTAGGTTTTTATGATCAAGGCTTAAACAAAGGACTTATATAGGATCTAATAAAGCTTATAAACAATCTAAAACCAAAAGAGAGCTTATTGAACAAGTAGAATAGATTACACGACTTAAAATGGAACGAAATGAGGGTTTAGGGTTTCTCGGCTTATACGAATCGAAGAGGGCTTCAAGGCTTGATTCTTGGCTTCCAATGGCTTTTTAGGACTCTTATGCTACTACTAGGATTGAGTGAGATCAAATATTGGAGGTGGTAAGGGTTTTTGGGATGTGTTCGAATGGTTAGGAGTCCTCGGCTATTTATAGCCTCGAAAACTTGGAGACCAAGGTTTAGGCATGGAGTGGTGGCCAAGGGTGGAGGGGGTGACTCATGGCAGCTAGGTGGTGACTAGGAAAGGCTATGGTAGTAGCTAGGGGTGGTGTGGAGTGGTGTGTGGCTATGGTGGTGTCGCGGTGGTATTTTGGCCACAAGGAGGTGACGAGGTGGTGATGGAGGTGGTTGGTAGGTTGCTTGGTGATGAAAAGCTGGTGATGGAGGTGCTAGGTTGCTAGGATAGGTCATGGTGGTGTCATGGTGGTGCTAGGGTGCTAGTTTAACTAGTTTTAAGATTTAGGGTTTAGTTTTTGGATTAGGGTTTGATTAGGGTTTAGTACTAGGATTAGGGTTTAGAAAGTAATTAGGGACTAGGTTTAAGGTTTAGGAATCATGTATTAAGAGTTTGTAACTTGTGCTAAAGAAATGGTAATGTTTAAACATGGTTTAGGCACTTAAATAACCTAATTTGGATTCTGTGCTTAAAAGACTTGTACATTGGGCTTTAAGTAGTTGTACTAGAGTTTACGAAGGAAAATGTAGCTAAGATAACTTATACATAAGCCTTGAACACTTTCAAACTAGTTTCAACTTGAAATTAGGGTTTTTGAAATAACCGTAAATGTATAGGGCTTGTTTTGGTATAAGGTTGGAAATAGTAAGTTAGATTGATAGTATACTTGATAAGATGATTTTTGAAACATAGACTTGACATATTAGGAGGTTTACATGATGTAAACATAGAGATATTTGACATTAGTAGTTGCGTGAGTACATCTAGTGGGCTATGTAAGTTACTTTACATAGTTGGAATGAAATGAAGCAAAAATTTTACCCGTGAAAATGATATTCATATATATCATGAGTGTGGATAACATAGATGAAATTTGTGAGTTATTACATATTCAGACTTGTAATTCCCAACAATCCTCCCCTAAACTTGTGATTTACCTCCAAATCATCAAGTTTCTTGAATTAAATATTTGATTCTGAGAGGACTTTTCCAAACACTTCATCTTCTTTCAGCCTGCATAAATATCTTCCTTAGCATTTCTCTTGCCATCTCAGTATACTCATCCACCAAGAGCTTTGCAGCCAACATCAAAGTGAGGTACCCCTTGACAGTTGATATTCCTTCTCCACCAGTATATAGATATTAGTTCCAGCATTTGTAGATACATGATGAACACCACATGTATCATACAATCTCCATTGCAAACCTTGATTTCCTGCCTAAAACTTCCATATCTTATCACCTTCATCTGGCTCAAAAATCCTTTTCAATTCTACCCATAACATTCTTTCATTGTCATCAGTTGGCTCTGTTGAGTTAAATCTTTCTTTCACTGTTGGGTTTTAGACTGCTGCTAGAGTTACTGTTGCTTGTATGGTTAAGGCTGCTAATGGGAAATACTCTAAGTCATTGTTGCTGCTGGTTAAAAAGTTTACAACTGCTTGTGTATTTTACTACTGCTAGTGTTGCTGAAGATGTTCAAAAAAATACACCAAGTGGTTAGTACTGCTAGACTACAAGTTACAACTACCAGTTCAGAGTTACAACTGCTATCAGAGTTACAACTGCTGCTGAACTTGAAGGAAAATACTCTATGTAGTTAGTGCTGCTAGAAGAAAAGTTAGTACTGCTAGTACAAACTTACTACTGCTGAAGAGTTAAAGCTGCTAGAGTTAGAGATACAATTGCTAGAGTGTTTAGTTAGTACTGCTTATGAGATAAACATGTATAGTCGGTTAGATAAATATAGAAAAGATACTTTTAAGATTTATCTTGTATAGAAAGTGTTCAACTGGGATCAATAAGTGGTATCAGAGAAGTTTGGACACTGGTAGATTTGCCTAATGGGAAGAGGGTAATTGGTACTAAGTAGGTTTTTAGATGCAAAAAGGATGAAAGAGGAATTGTGATTAGAAACAAGGCAAGGTTAGTAGCTTAAGGATACACTCAAGAAGAAGGTATTGATTATGATGAAATATTTGCTCCAGTTGCAAGAATTGAAGCTATAAGGTTATTCTTGGCTTATGCTTCATACAAAGACTTTGTAGTGTATCAAATGGATGTGAAAAGTGATTTTCTGTATGGGACTATTGAAGAAGAAGTTTATGTCTCACAACCACCTGGTTTTGAAGATCCTAATTTTCCTGACAAGGTTTACAAGGTGGAGAAGGCACTATATGGTCTACATCAAGCTCCTAGAGCTTGGTATGACACATTGTCAATATACTTATTGAATAATGGTTTTAGTAGAGGGAAGATTGATAAAACTTTGTTTATCAGAAGGCACAAAGATGATATCTTGTTAGTTCAAGTTTATGTTGATGATATCATCTTTGGATCAACAAACAATGTTTTATGTGTTGAATTTGAAAAGCTAATGCATGATAGATTTTAGATGAGTTCAATGGGTGAACTTACATTCTTTTTAGGGTTACAAGTTAAGCAAAAGGAGGATGGCATATTTATCAGTCAAGATAAGTATGTGGCTGAAATTTTGAAGAAGTTTGGGTTTACTGATGTGAAGCCTGCAAAGACAACTATGGAAACTTCCAAGCCCTTGCTCAAAGATCGATGAAGATGGTGAAGAAGTTGATGTTCAATTATATAGATCAATGATTGGCTCATTGATGTATCTTATAGCTTCAAGACCTGACATTATGTTTGCAGTGTGTGCATGTGCAAGATATCAAGTCACACCCAAAGTTTCACATCTTAATGTTGTGAAGAGAATTTTTAGATATTTGAAAGGTCAACCCAAATTAGGCCTTTGGTATCCAAAAGATTCACCTTTTGACTTGGTTGCATACACTGATAGTGACTATGCTGGAGCTAGCTTGGATAGAAAATCAACAACAGGAGGTTGTCAGTTTTTGGGATGTAGGTTGATTTCATGGCAGTGCAAGAAACAAACTGTGGTTGAAAATTACAAAACCGAAGCTGAGTATGTGGCTACTTCAAGTTGCTGTGGACAAGTGCTCTGGATTCAGAATCAATTGCTGGATTATGGGTACAATTTTATGCATACTAAAATATATATTGATAATAGCAGTACTATGTGCATTATAAAAAATCCTGTTTATCACTCAAAACAAAACATATTGAGATAAGACATCATTTTATAAGAGATTGTTATGAAAAGAAGTTAATTCAAATTGTTAAAATCCATACTGATAATAATGTTGCAGATTTGCTCACAAAAGCTTTTGATGTGGGTAGATTTCAATTTTTGGTTGTCAGTATTGGAATGATAAATCTTTGAAAATTCTTATCTCTTTGTGTTTTTATAAGGTTTTGTAAGGATTAGTATTGTTATTAGGTCAATAAATTGTTTCTGTTGCTAAGTATACTTAGTGTTGCTAGTTTACTTAGTACTTCTGTGTTAATGCTGCTAGTTATACTTAGAACTGCTAGTTAATGCTGCTAGTTTTTCTGAACAACTGCTGAGTATAATTAGATTATGTAAAGTGTTATTGCTTGTATTTTTCTTGGTTTTGGACTAACATTTGCAGGTTAAGCAAGCAATATGATTGGTGTTGATGGTGTGTGAGAAGCAAAGTGGTAATTTGTTTGTTGTGGTGCATCTGATTAATGATAGAATGGATTTGGGAATCTCTTGACAAAGGTTTACACCTGAGTTAGGAAGTTCTTTAAAGTCTTTTCTTGAAATCAATCTATTTTTGAACATGTATTGATGGCATAGTTAGTCACATAGTAACTGAACTAACTCACTCTTTACCATTTTATACTTTTATTAGTATAATGAGTTAGTCCAAGGACATCTAGTATAGAGAACAGTGAGCAAAAGTGAATCTAATGCATTTGTGTTAGAGGCAACACCTGCCACAAGCTGGAAATCCTATCAAGAAGGCTCTTTTAATGAGTCTATCTGATCACAGGCAGTATTTATACTGACATTAATGGTTCTCACACAACCAGAGGTTAAATGCAACCGAAAAATGATTAAGTGTCTTCCTTTACACTTAATCCCTTCAAAATATCTGAGTGCAGTATTGTTTTTAAAGATATTGGGAAAGTACTGCTGATAAATTGTTTTTGTTAAAAGTTAGTGCTGCTAAGCATAAACTTAGTGTTGCTAAGTCTAACTTAGTGCTACTAAGGTTGAGAGTGCAGGGTATGGTTATGTAACTTTTCACTTAAGGGTATAAATCCCCAATTGTTTCACATCAAAAAACCCCCAAATCAAATCATCATGTTGCACCTAACTTTCACCGAACCACATAATAATGTTGAATTTTTAGAAAAGTCTAATGAGTCTGTAGATTTTACTGAAATCATTGATTTCCTTAATGCAAGCTATAGCAGGTTTGCTTTAACAGTAAAACCTACTATATATATTTCCAACATTATATAGTTTTGGTCGTCTGCTAAGGTTGAAACTCATAATTGGGAAGTACAAATTCATTGTTTCTTGCACTGCCAAGAAATCAGGTTCCTATGGACACTGATTGTCCAAAACTTAAAAGAGTATTTAAGGTGGGCACAACTCAAAAGGTTAGATCTTCTGAAGATATAAGTTTGGGGGAGGATGTTCCCAAACAGGGGAGGAATGAAAGCCAAGCTTCAGGGGAGGCTAAGTACAATGAAGGTGCTGGTGCAGAAAGTGAAGAAAATGAGTATGTGACTGCTGATAATCAGGGGAATGAAGTGGTCATGGATAGTGTTGCTAAGGTAGATAGTGCTGCTGGTAAAGATGAAAGTGCTGCTAGTGAGCAACTTACTGTTGCTAGTGCAAAAGATACTACTGCTACACCAGAAGTTACTACTGCTGATAAAGATGAAGTTTCTACTGCTGAGGTTATGGATGATGAGAGCATTTTTGCTCATGCACTAACAGAATTGAAGACATCCAAACCATCAACCAAAGGTGTTGTTATAAGAGAACCATCTTCTAAACCTAAAGCTACACAACCACCTCCACAAGACAAAGGCAAAGGCAAAGCTGTACTGATTGAAGAGCCTATGGAGGAACCACTTTCAAGAGCAAAACAAATGCAACTTGATGCCGAGGTTGCAGAAAAGTTAGCCAAAGAGTTTGAAGAGGAGAATAAGAAAATTTTGGAATAGAGAAGAATTGTTGTTGAGAAGGAAGCTAAATCTTTAGAATTGATTGCTGCATGGGATGAAGAAAGAGCTCAGTGTGCCCAAAAGCTAACACAAGAAGAACAAGAGCAGTATTCAATTGATGAAAGAGATAGAATGTTGAAAGAACTTATAGATGAAAGAAAAAAGTTCTATGCAGCACAAAGGTTAGCAGCAAAGAAGAACAAGCCACCCACCAAAGCACAAAGAATATCTTTCATGTGTGCATATCTCAAGAATATGGATAATTGGCAACAAAAGAAGTTATCACAGTTTGATGATGGCAGAATTGAAGAACTATACAACATTGCCAAGAGAAAGATTGAGAGCTTTGTGAATACTGAAGTGGTGAAGGGCACTGATGAAAAGAAAGAAGAAAGCTCTAGTTTTAAAAGAGCAGGAGACAAATTAGAAAAGAAGAGTAGCAAAAAGCAAAAGTCTGAGCAAAAGGTAGAAGCAGAGCATAAAGCAGAGGAAGAGCAGGTTTATGAAAAAGAAGAACCAGAGCAAGATGAAGTTGATGATGATGTAGAAAAGATGCAAGCTCATACAGAACTTGCATTAGTAACTGAAGAAGAAGTCATGGATGCAGTTCCTCTCAGTGTCAAACAACCAATTGTTGCTTTTACTTCAGGATTACATGGTAAGACAGCATATTGGGATATCAAGAGGGCTGATGGTTCATCTGTGAGGTTTGTTAGCTTTCTACAAATGGTTCATCACTTTGATAGAGAAGATATGGTGACTTTATGGAAGCTGCACAAAGAAAAGTTTGGCTATAACAGGCCAGAACAAATCTATGATAGAGTCATCTGGAATTATTTGAAAGTGATGTTTGAACCACATCATGAGGATGAGGAATGAAGAACTTTAAAGCACAACACAGTTCTACAATGGAAAATTTATCAGAGTTGTGGAGTTCATGCTTTGGATGTACATGGTATAACAATCTACATGCTTGTAGAAAAGGACTATCCTTTACAATATCAGAAGGCTATTGTACATCAGATGCTATATGGAAAGAGAAGACTCCAACTTCAATATTCTTATGATGAAATGGCATATCAACTGCTCAAGAAGATGGAAAAGATTCTAGGACCCAAGGACAAGAATTAGACTTAATTGTTTGGAAGCATCCTCTTAGTGTTTGTTGGGTTTTAGACTGCTGCTAGAGTTACTGCTGCTTGTATGGTTAAGGCTGCTAATGGGAAATACTCTAAGTCATTGTTGCTGCTGGTTAAAAAGGTTACAACTGCTTGTGTATTTTACTACTGCTAGTGTTGCTGAAGATGTTCAAGAAAATACACCAAGTGGTTACTACTGCTAGACTACAAGTTACAACTGCCAGTTCAGAGTTACAACTGCTATCAGAGTTACAACTGCTGCTGAACTTGAAGGAAAATACTCTAAGTAGTTAGTGCTGCTAGAAGAAAAGTTAGTACTGCTAGTACAAACTTACTACTGCTGAAGAGTTAAAGCTGCTAGAGTTAGAGATACAACTGCTAGAGTGTTTAGTTAGTATTGCTTATGAGATAAACATGTATAATCGGTTAGATAAATATAGAAAAGAATCTTTTAAGATTTATCTTGTATAGAAAGTAATTGTAAGCCGACTAGGACTCCTTAGTCTACAAAAGGAGGTCCTAGGGCATAGAGATAGATACGATTGATTCACGTGATTCTTTCGTAAACTTCAAGGTTGTAAACCCTAATACTTTTGAGTATTCGTATTATTAATAATATTGAAGTGATTTGTTTGATATTGTTTGGTAAATTCTTCTTAAGATTAAAGTTTAGATTCCGCATAAACTTTAATATACTCAAAGACAGTTTCTACATAAGTTGTATTGGATTTATTCAATATTACTTAACCTTTATAAGCTAAAGGAATTCGATCAAGTGTTCAACTAGGATCAGCATTCACCAATTCCCATAGCTTCACCAGATCATCTCTGTCAAAAGCCTTCAACATATCATCAAAGAATTGGTATACCTCATAATGGTTTCCAACTCTTACTACCTTCCAGTATTTCTCTGTGTCATCAGTATATATCTCCCAGTTTATGATTGGATATTTGGTCTGTAAAGCTTCTACATTTAACCCTTCATCAGGAACTACGATCATCATCTGATTTAGCTCTTCTTCAGTTAACTCTTTTTCTTGCTCATCTGTTGTGGGTAGATCTTCACTGACTTTTTGTTTCTTATAAGATTCTGATTCCAAGGTTATTCCAGCTCTCTTAACTCTTCTGCTTTCTTCTTCAGTTTCCATAGGAATAAAATCTTGAATCTTCTTGTAAGCCTTAAAGCATAAACCTTCAATTTCTTCATATGGTCTACCTGCAAGTTGGCTAGCAGTCCAATGATCTTGGTTCTTCAAATAAGTAGTCATATACTTCAACTTTTCTGCTCTTGTTGGTGGTTTGTTCTTTCTTGCTGCATCCCTTTTTGCACTCTGACTCTTCTTAATCATCTGTAGCAGCTCTTGAAGGGCATTTTCTCTTTCTTCTTCATTAATACTTGCCCTATCCTATTGATATATCTTCTGAGCTAGAAGTTCATCAGCTTGTTCTTATGCTAATCTCTCTTCTTCTTCACTTGCAAGCTTTTGTTCCACAAAAATCTTGCAATCTTTTGTTCTTCTTCCAATTTAGCCTGTTCTTCATCATGAACCCTTTGAGCCAATTCTTCATCAAGACTTATCTGAGCTTGAACCCTCTTGCTGACCTTCTTTGATGGCTCAGACTCTTGCATAATGCTTTTTCCTTTATCAGCAGCACTGGCAGTACTAACTGATGCACCAGCAGTACTAACTGGCTCAGCAGTACTAACCTCTTCTTGAGCAGTAGAAACATCTTTAGCAGTATCTTCAAACCCTGTATCTTGCTCATGCCTCCCCTGAATCTCTACATCTTCTTCAACCAATGTGATGTTCGGATCTTCATCAATTTCAGCAATTTTCCTCCCCTGTTTGGAAGGATCCTCCAAATCATCTTCTTCACTATCAGACTCCACAATGTTTGCTCTTCTCTTAGCTTTGCTGGTCTTGATCTTTTGTTCTAACTTCTTCACCTTTTTGATCAGTTTGGTATAAGCAGCTCCATATAATTGCTTTGTCTGCTTTAACTCCAGCTCCAAGCTAGTAACTCTGTTTGACAATTGTGTACATAGTTCCATCAAGTCTTTGAGTTTCAGGCTGCCCTCATCACTTCCAAGTGTGTTAACTCTTGGGAGAGGTGAATCATGGGGCATGTAAGACTCAGTCTCAACCCTAGGTGGATCAGCTGAGCCCCCCCCCCTTTTTTTCAGGTGGTTGGGGTTTCCATCACCTGAATCAAGTTCAAGAGAACTTGACTCATTAGATGTTGCCATGGTTTTGGTCTTATCTATGTTACCACTGCCCTGTCCTGCATCTAAACTAGAGACAGTAGTGGTAGCCCTTATCATTCTGTCAAAAGAGACAGCCTCATCTACTACATTGGTTTGAGTAGGAAATCTGGGCTGAGGAACCACATATTCCTGTCCGATTCTGTCACACCCCCAAAAATGGGTCCAGCGGAAGCTTACATGTCGCTGGGGTGTAACTCAATTGGTATCACAACACAAGTGTAAAGAACGATTTTTCATCTCAACCATTTAGAATAAAATTGCTTTACAAAAGTGTTGAATTTACATTGTTAAAAGTTGTGCGGAAATAGGCCCTTTTAAAATAAGTAAAACGGTCCCAAATGTTCATCAGAGTCTTCTATGACCATGTCATGCCCTGCCAAAAGCCTCCAGTAGCGTGCTATTGCTTATACCTGAAAATACATGCTAAAAGTGTCAACACGAGGTTGGTGAGTTCATAGAGTTTAGTGAAAAATGTAAAGCCTTTGAATGAAGATTTCCCAGCAAAGGCATTGTAAATCCACCCATTTCCAAGTCCCGCCCATACAAGACTTGCAACCTGTGTGTTTACAACCCATTGCCAAATATGATTTGGTTTAAGTGAACAAAAGTAATATGTGGACCAATATTTAAAATACATTTAGTTTGATCGATACATTCGATTACGTGACCAATTCATTCGGTTATGTGACCAGTTCATTCTGTCATGTGACCAGTTCATTTGTCATGCGACCAGTTCATTTGTCATGCGACCCGTTCATTTGGTCGTATTGCTCGTTCATTCGGTTATGTGACCCGTTCATTTGTCATGTATGTACATAGTGGTGGTGCCGGTTCAATCGGTTAAGCAGGCATAATCATTTAATGTGCTTGTGGTCCATGAGTAAAAGAATTGAGTATGATACTAGTGAATATACAATACATTCAAGTGAATAACCAATTCATAAGTAGAGCAAATGATGGTTTGATTGAACAAGAGGCAAATTCAAGTAGATCAAATATACATTTAGATGAAAATGAGCATGTATTCTCCCCCAAATCAGTTACAAAACAAGTAAAAGGAGGGGCTATGAAACTCACGGTAATCCTTAAAAGATTAAAGTGTTTATGAAGGTAACTGAAAATAATTGAGCATGTATTCTCCCCCAAAAGTAATTCAAAACTTATGAAAGTAGGGGCTATGGAACTCACCTGGTGCGATAGCTACAATGATAATAATGAATATGTTGAAATGAGGCTCGGTCTCTAACCGCGACCTAATATAAGGATATGATCTAATGTAAGCAATGAAATGATGCTACACATGCAAATACGTATGTTAACGATACCACTCGTTACATTTGAAAATGTCGTTTATTGTCGAAAAATACATTTTTGACGTCTCGTTAAGTCATAAACTACTCTTCGTATAAATATGTTGAAACGGTACTCCACGATCCTCGTTGGGTGTTATATTGTCAAATATAATGTTTTCGTCGCAAAACAATACTTTTTATAACTTGTGAAAATATGCCCAAACGGCTTCGTAAAACTAGTCGTGAAATATTGCTCGTTGAGTGTTAGCGATCAAACTCGACGCTTTTGAAAACCTTGTAACAATATCTAAATATCGTTTCATTTGACTTTTGATCAACCGCGCCTCGATCAATTAGATGATCGGCTATCAATGTTTTGACTTGTAAAAATACTAGTTTTCATACTTAAAACACTTTATAAAAGTGGGCTGTCAAAATAAGTATTGAATTGCCGGGCTTTAAACGTGTATATCTCGGTCGTTATAAGTTCGTTTTTAACGTTCTTTATATCCACGCGTTCGTAAAAATATGAACTAACATATTTTCATTGGCTTGGCTCATCTAGATCAAGGCTAACGCCTCGATCAGTCCCTTAAAGTACGGATTAACAGCAACATTTTTTTAAAATAAAATAGTTTTCGTCGCCTAACTTGTATAAATCATATCTCCTTCGTTATAAGTCGGTTTTTAGTGATTCAATCGTCCACCTTTTCGTTTTTGAAAGAACTTTCTAAATTTGAAGGCCAAAATAGCCCAAAAGTTACTGAAATTTCCAGATTACACGATTTTGGGCAGTAGCTATTTTAGATTGTGAAAAACTCATTTCCTTGGTTCTAAACTTGATCATATCACCTCAAATCAACTCCACAAGTTCACAAATCCTACCATACACCTTCTTAGGGTGTCATGGGGTCCTAAACATCACCAACCTTGGTGGATCTCATGGGATTACTAGTGAAACTTGTAGATCTAGTGTTTGTGATAGTTTATAAACAAAGTGGTATCTAAAACATATGTAACTTGCATTACTAACCAATATATCTTGAAAATACATGAACATAAGAAGTAAATGAAAGCATAAAAAGATCAAAAAGATGTTCTTGAAGTTTACTTACAATATTTGAGTGATTTGATGAGAAATGTGCATTAACCTAGGGTTTTGATCACAAATCCTTAACTAGGATAGCAAATGGAGTAAGATTAATACTTGAACATGGAAATTTTATGGATTCTCCTTCTTGTTCTATGTTGAGCCGTGGGTATGATGGAGGAAGAGTGTGTGTATTTTGATTTTGAATATCTTGTGTTATGATATGTTTTCATGTTATAGAAATTAAATGGTGAAACATAAAAACATCCACCATAAATGTAGTATGGTGTAGGCAAGAAAATTTGGAAATAATACCACATGGGGCGTCCATTTTGGATGAAAAAGATGGCAAGGTGAAAGATATTTTGTATTATTGTATGAGTTGTAGTTGTTTTGTTTATACTTTGGGTGTTATCGGGTACCGAGTTGTCTTGAAATAAATGTTAACGAAGCGACATAAAGTACGACGAAGTTGTATAAATTTTAAAAATATATTCCTGACCAGAATCGGGTGTCAGAATAATTATCGGGTTGAATTTACGTAAACTGACGGAGTTATAAGCTCCTAACGAAAATATAGCGATTGGTTTAAAAACACCGGGTAAATTAATAATATAACCTTTATATTATTATAATTAGTATGAAAATACATTAGGATCATTGTCGGGAGTATTGGGTATAATATCAGTAGAAATGACTGAGTGGTAATGTTAATTATATAAATAACCATACGTAAATTAAAATAATGCATGTCCGTGAATGATCTACTGTACTGATGATGTGCAGACTCCTCTAGTCTACATGACGTGTCTTAACTGTAAATGCATGAATTCGCAGCTAAACCACACTTGTTACGCGAATTTGGAATACCCGTAAACTAGATTTACGAGATAATGAATGATGATCATGAACGGAAATTTTCTTCGGGAATGAATAGTGTCGCATGAATAGTAAAATTTCCAAAAGTTTCTCAAAATCTCAAACTGACCTCAAAAATGATGAATAGTAAAAAGTGAATAGTAATCCGTGAATAGTAAAATGAATAGTAACTCGTGAATAGTAAATTGTCGAGGTTCGGAAAATGGCCTGAAATTACGGGTTGTGACAGATTCTTCTCCTATATGTTTGTGAAATATGTAGTTGTGAAGTTGATGGAGCATTTGTGGGTGTGTGATGGGACTCAACTGGGATTGTTGATCCTTCACCCTGAATGTTTTGATCCTGAAGAAGCATTTATGAAAATAGTGGTACTTCTATCCCAGAATAACCCTTAGAACTCATCCTCATATTACTAAAAAGCTTTTGAGTAAGGGTAGGAGTTTTATAAACAGTTTTGTGAGATAGAAGCAGATTTTTGTGCTTATTCAAAAACAGTTGAATAAATCTTGGATGCATTAAAAATTTGTATTTGCTATCCAAGTTTTTCACCATACCATCAAAAATCAATTTTGAAAAGTTAAACTTTCTTTTTGTGGCTAAGCAAATAATAGCAGTTGTAATATTACTACTAAATTGCTCCCAAGAAGTTTTCTTTGAACTTAAACAGTGTAAGATGGTATGAATGAGAAATCTCCATTGAGGAGAAAAGTGTCCTTTTTGAAAAGTCAATTTGTCAGAAGTGGACACATACCCCATCAAAGAAAGGTTTTCAAAAATTTCAGTATTTGGAAAATAACTAATACCATCATCATCTGCTAGTTTGATATGTCTCCTAACAGATGACTCAGTAATAGTCATGACTTTGCCATCTACTGTTGCAGTTATTTCTTGTTCTCCATTATCAATTGTTCTGACAGTAGCAGTCTGCAAAACTATTTGATTAGAGAAACATAGATAGTAGGATTCTTTGTAAGTGCATACCTTATGTGACTAGCATTGAGAAAATCCACTATCTGATGAAAGCCTTGAATTCCCTCTGGTTTCTGCAAGTAGGCGACCATGTTGTGTGCAGCAAACTGCAAAAATCTCACTATAATTAATAACGTTTAATTATATATTAATCTCCGTCACTATTTCTAATCACCATTTTTACGGGAAAAATTTAAAATTTTCATTATTATATTATTTTAACGCGAAAACGTTATCAAATAATTCACCAAATAACGGGACGAGCTCACACGCGAACCACGGGATAAAATTTACACAATATAAACATCACATGGGCCAAATAATCTCAGCCCAACCCTCTTATACGTGCATTGTTCATACAGCCCAACTCTATTATTATTAACACATTTCAGTCGACCTCATGCCCTCCAATTCGCCTCATTTTCTTTCAATCTTTCAACACGACATGTACATATTTTTGTACCTCCTATTTATTCCCCCACCAAAGAAATAGGATGCAAAGTATCAGCTCCTAATATCATCTTTTGATACGTTTTAAAAGACCAAAGGGAAAGGCCATCAAGCACCCATTCAACATATATATTAATTTTCACAAACTCAACCGTTTTGACCCAAACTTGTTTTCACCTAGTTCTAATATTTGGATTTGATCAATTGTAAGTTAGAAAGAGTATATATCACCCAAGATATCATGTTACACATTAAAACCAATTTTTGTACACTTGTTTAATTCTAGTCGACATAAATAAATACATGTCGACATACCCATTGATTTCCCCTCACTCACACACATTCTTAAAGTCACCTTGTCAGTAAAATCTATCTAAAGTCCAAAAAATCTCTGCCATGTACAGTTAGAACAAGTGGGGGATGATTAAAAATGAAAATAACCCTATACGAGTTATATATGTCTCGTAAAATCCTTCACTAGTTCACCACCTTTTATCACTCACTCAATATCACCTTTCTAAGTCCTTCTCACTCTCAAAGTAGTCCCTAGACGACCAGAAGCGTTTACAACTTCATTTGGAAGCTCATTCAAAAATATGGGTTTATATATATAAGTGTATATATTGGTTCTAGCCATCGTGGGAATTATTTATTTGGTTCTAGTCATCTCCACAAGTTCCCTCACCACCCTAGAGGTGTTGTAAGTCCCCTCGTATCAATTCTAGTTCATTTTATACATTTATGATTCACCATGCAACACATATTAATCGTTGTCGAACGTATATACTTATTATTTATTTTCACGTGTCACACTTTATACTAGAACACCAAACGTGATTTGCCTCCCTTGTGCAAGGCCTAGGAATCACAACAGACCCTCACTTCACGTTTATCTCCTTGATACATGCATATTTCGACACTCTTTTGAACTAGCATCACACGTTAAAAATCATGAAATCCTTAAAATTTTCTAAGTCTTTTACTACTTGAAAACTGTCCAAATTCGCGACATATACGACCATGTAAAACCAAATTTAACTTAACAACCACCCCGTATTTTTACACAACCTGTTTCTCCTTGCTACAAACTAAAATTTTCACGTTTATACTTTATGATGATAAGCTCATTTACTAGTTCTAAATTTGCCAAAGTAAATCAACACACACTTCTTTTAAAACAGTTAATAAAAATACAAATTGGGTCAAAAGCCCAATAAGCTCTTTTTAAGCAATCTGAATAAGCTAGCCTCAAAAGCTCTTTTGATATGAAAATAGAACATTAAAAATGGGCCTAAGGATAAGCCCAACTTGTCTCAAAGCCCACGAATCATTAAACGTTAACGGGCCTTTAATTTAGCTCGTTAAAGCCCATTAAGTGAAAAATCAGCCATTTTGGCAAATAAGCAGTTGAAATAAGCTTTAATAATCTTCATTAAGCTACAAAAAATTTCGTATCATTTTTCCTCATAATTTTTGTACGTTTGGACTAAATTTGCAAACTAGTTACACTTTAGAGGACCAAAACTGTCAACCCTTAAAAACATGGACTGAAACTGCCAAAACAAAAGCATTAGGATAGAAATTAATATTATATAATATTCCTAAGTTACCATTACTATTGCCATTATTACAAGTCTCTCCCATCATGAACCATTAATCGCTTGCGAGTGAACGCGAATATAGTGAATATATCTATTGGCAGCTGACGCCCCATTTGTGTTAGCCGGTTAGGTGACCAAATGCACTTTATTTGAGAATTCAAAATAGGAAGACGACAATCTCCTATAGAGGGCCATAACTCATGCCATTAATTTGGATTGTTCTGATCGTTTGTGCGGTACATTGTTAACGTTTGTGTGTCATGAGACTTAGGGCAATATATATACTGCAATATCACTTTTCTAAATGATTGTATTTCCAATACAATATTACTTGAATTTCAAACTGATTACATATTACAAACTCTATGATTTCACTCAACAGTTTTGTTGACTTTTAAGCATGTTATCTCAGGTAATTAGCGGAGCAGCAAGGGCATGGAGCGGGCAATAACTTATCTTTTATTATGGTGTAAAATAAAACATGTAATTCAGTTCAAAATGTTATTTCCTTTAAGGATTTCACCAACTATGATATGAAACTTTTTTAACTGAATTAATATAAAGGACCTATATTTTCAAAACGTCTCTTTCGAGCCGTTTTCTATGATTATGACTTCGATCCTCACAGTAATACCCCGATTAGTCTTCCGCTGTTATTTCATAATTTAGGGGGTGTTACATTGTGTTTATCACAAAATTCCAAATTGGCCATTAAGATCAATAAAAGTTTGATTAGACTGTTGGGTTATGTGCGTTTATGAGAGTATGTTTCAGTATAAATACTGCCTGTGATCAGATAGACTCATTAAAAGAGCCTTCTTGACAGGGTTTCCAGCTCGTGGCAGGTGTTACCTCTAACACAAATGTATTAGATTCACTTTTGCTCGCTGTTCTCTAAACCAGATGTCCTTAGACTAACACACTATCTTAATGATAGAATGGTAAAGAGTGAGTTAGATCAGTTACTATCTGATTAACTAAAAACCATCAATTCATGTTCAGTATTAGGTTGATTTCAAGAAAAAAATTTTAAAGAACCTCCCAACTCAGGTGTAAACCCTTGTCAAGTGATCCCTAAATCCTCTCTATCATTAATCAGCAGCATCACATCAAACAATCCACCACTTTTGCTTCGCACACAACACCAATTCCAATCATACTGCTTAGCTTATCCTGCAAATGTTAGTCCAAAACCAAGAAAACACAATCCAAAACATTTTCTGCATAACAGTATTAATTATGACTAACAGTATTAACACAACAGTATTAATTTGCACTAGCAATACAAACTGATACAACTAACAGTACTAATCCTGTACAAAACTTTACAAAGACACAAAGAGATTAAAACTTTAAGGATTTAGCATTCCAATACTTGCAACCAAGTACTGAAACCTTCCAACATCAAGAGCTTTTGTAAGTAAATCTGCAAAATTGTTATCTGTGTGTATTTTAACAACTTGAATTAACTTTTTATCATTGCAGTCTCTTATAAAATGATGTCTAATCTCTATGTGTTTTGTTTTAGAGTGTAAAACAGGATTTTTAATAATACATATAGTACTGTTATTGACAACCTCCTGTTGTTGACTTCCTATCTAAACTTGCACCAGCATAGTCACTATCACTATATGCCACCAGATCAAATGGAGAATCTCTAGGATACCAAAGGCCTAATTTAGGTTGGCCTTTGAGATACCTAAAAATCCTTTTCACAGCATGTAAGTGTGAAACTTTAGGTGTAACTTGGAATCTGGCACATGCACATACAGCAAACATAATGTCTGGTCTAGATGATGTAAGATACATCAATGATCCAATCATTGACCTGTAGAGATGAACATCAACATCATCACCATCTAAGTCCTTGAGCAAAGGTTTGTCTGGATCCATTAGGGTGCTAGCTGTCTTGACATCAGTATACCCAAATTTCTGTAAAATGTCAGCTACATATTTATCCTGACTGATGAATATCCCATCTTCTTTCTGCTTTACTTGCAACCCTAAGAAGAAATTGAGTTCTCCCATAGAACTCATTTGAAACTTGTCATGCATCAGTTTCTCAAACTCAGTACACATCTCCTTCTTTGTAGATCCAAAGATAATGTCATCAACATAGACCTGGACAAGCAAAATATCCCCTTTTTGCTTCTTGATAAACAATGTTTGATCTATCTTTCCTTTGTGAAACCCATTTTCCAATAAATACTTAGCCAAGGTTTCATACCAGGCTCTTGGAGCTTGATGCAAACCATAAAGTGCTTTCTCCACCTTGTAGACTCTGTCTGGATAGTCAGGATCTTCAAACCCTGGAGGTTGAGATACATATACTTCTTCTTCAATCTTACCATAAAGGAAAGCACTCTTCACATCCATCTGATACACCATAAATCCCATAAATGAAGCATAAGCTAAGAATAGCCTTATTTCCTTAATTCTTGCTACAGGGGCAAACACTTCATCATAGTCTATGCCTTCTTGTTGAGTATAACCCTGTGTAACCAGCCTTGCTTTATCCCTAATCACTATACCTCTCTCATCTTTCTTGTTCCTAAACACCCATTTTGTACCAATAGCCCACTTACCCTTAGGCAAATCCACTAGTACCCAAACTTTTTGTAGTTTAAACTGTAGAAGCTCTTCCTGCATTGCTTCTACCCAAGCTGAATCACTTAGTGCTTTGGCAATGTTTTTGGGTTCTTCCTGAGATAGGAAACAAACAAACAGACAAGTATGAAGGTCTTCATGAGTATTTTCTTCATAAATAGCACTAATAAAACCTTGTTCATTGTTAGTCTTTGTCATTCTCCTTGTCTGTACAGCTGAATGAATATCTCCAATCACTTGGTCTTAAGGATGATCCTTTTTGTTGGAGTTGGACTGACTGGAATAGTTTCATCCAAGTTGTTCATATCAGCTCCATTATCATCATCTCCTCTTGCAGCCCATATCTCTTCCAATGCAAGCATTGTTGGATCAAAAGGAAATTCATTGTCATCCTTATAAGCATTAACTTCTGGACTAGCAGTACTAACATTTGAACTGGCAGTATTAACTGTGTTAGTACTGTTAGTGTTGTTTTCTCCTTCAGCAGTATTAACAGTATTAGGACTGTTAATAGGAACATCCTTCTTTCCAGCATCACAAGAAGGTTGTGGCTCATCATTGCTAACATTCTTTGAAGATGTATTGAATAGTGAACCATCTTTCCACAGTGGCATCACAAGGTAGTCTTGGCCAGATCCTGTCTCCATGCTAGATTGACCTGCACCAACACCATCCTTTGAACCTGCAAAATCATTAGAGCTTTTACCTGCAACAACTGGTACATAATTCATTGATTCTGTTAGCACATCAATATCAAATAGCCACTTAGGTTCATCTCCTGCAACACTAGGCTTATTCTCCAAGAACTCAACATGCAAGTTTTCCTCTACTTTCCTAGTTCTAATGTTATAAACCCTAAAAGCTTTGCTATGTTAAGAGTATGCAACAAAGAATCCATCATCAGACTTTCCATCAAACTTGCCTAGACTATCTAAGGTATTCAAAATGGTAACATGACATCCAAATGGTCTCATGAAGCTTAGAGCAGGTGTTCTACCTCTAAATAGTTCATAAGGAGTCTTGTTGTGAGGCTTGACTACTAATACCCTGTTCTGCACATAGCAAGCAGTATTAACTGCTTCAGCCCAAAATGTAGTAGGTAACTTAGAGTCAGCTAACATGGTTCTAGCAGCCTCAATCAGTGTCCTATTTCTCCTTTCAGCAACACCATTCTGCTGAGGAGTTCTAGCTACAC
Source organism: Artemisia tridentata subsp. tridentata (assembly GCA_021014915.2). Classification (NCBI taxonomy): domain Eukaryota; kingdom Viridiplantae; phylum Streptophyta; class Magnoliopsida; order Asterales; family Asteraceae; genus Artemisia; species Artemisia tridentata. The sequence continues at coordinate 345,024,297 of CP139506.1, read as the reverse complement.
TAAATTCCCTCTTAATACCTTTCAGCTCACAAAAATCATTCATAACTCTATTCTTGAACTTTGTTCCATTGTCACACCTGATTATCTTTACTTTCTTATCAACTAAGTTTTCTATCTCAGTAATGAACTTCTTAAGAATGTTACTTATCTCATCCTTAGTTGCTAAAAACAAAACCCAAGTAAACCTGCTATAATCATCAGTGACAACACGGCAATATTTCTTATGCATCAAGCTACTCACAAAAGTTGGACCAAACAAGTCCATATGTAACATGAATAAAGGCTGAGTAATAGAGTTCTGAATCTTGGTCTTACAAGAGGCTTTGTGTTGCTTCCCCTTAAGACAAGCAACACATGTTTGGTCATTTTCAAAACGTTTTAAAGGTAATCCTCTCACAAGATTATCCTTAACAATTTTATTAATGGTTTTAAAATTTACATGACCCAGCCTCCTATGCCATAGCATTGATTCATCCAATGTGGCCTTTGCTACAAGACAAGTTAAACTCTCTTTAGGAACAATATTCCTCATATCAACACTGTACATGTTGTTCTTTCTAGGAACTGTAAGTAAAACCTGACTCTCATCAGGTAACTTAAAGTCAGGAGACAGAACAAAACATTCAGTGTCAGTAAAAAGAACACTGTTCTTTTTGTGACACATTTGTGGAGACACTAAAAAGGTTAAACTTTAACTCTTGGACAAAGTACACGTCTTCAAAATCAAGCTTACCAGTCTTAATAGTTCCTTTACCAGTAATTCTTCCTCCTCTGGCTCTTCCCCCAAAGGAAACATACCCTCCATCAAATTCCTTGAAATATGAGAGATAAGACATGTTTCCTGTCATGTTCCTGGAACATCCACTGTCAACATATCCCTGATCTTCTTGTTGTGAATGATCCTGCACATAAAAATAAGGAAATTAGTTTCCTTTGGGGACCCAAGCCATTATTGACTTGGATCTGCCTCGTGCATCAATATAATTATGTCTCTTCAATGTGATTGATGCACTATCAAGTTTGGTAGGTCTCCAAACCCAACATGCTGAGGCCTTAACAACATTATTCCCATTGCCCTAATAGCATTTACTACTTCTGAATTTGGCCTAGCAGTATTAACTTTTTGACCAAAATTTTTGTTAGTTATTGCTGTTTTGTTTTGACAGGGCCTCTTTACAGTTGATTGTGCTGATTTAGAAAAATGTGACATTGGTCTAGCACTATAAACTTTAGTTTTGGGATGGGCAGTATTAACAGGCCTAACAGTATTAAGTGGTCTTAGGTCAGTTTTCATTAAAACTGCTCTTGGAGCCATGTTTCTGTAAGCATTAGGGTGAGCCTTATTAGAATAATAATTGTAATTCACCCTGGTATAACTATTCCCAGATACCCTTGCATTCCCAGATACCATCCTTTCCCTTTGATGGTAATTGCAGCCAGCCTGCACATGGTCAAAACTTTCACAGACGAAACAGGCTTTATTGTACATAACAAAATCACTTCCTAGTTGTTGGGACTTCTGATTATTCTAGTTTCTTTGGTTTCCCCTAGGGCTTTGTGACCTGTACATCTCAGCATATTTAACTGGTTTCCTAACTAGTTTTTCTTGTTGTTTAGTTCTAACAACATCTACCTTAGCAATATTAGGAAAAGCACTTCTCTAACTTATCCTCTGACACCATCTCCTTAACAAATGGGGTATCAGAAGATTCACTAACACTCTTACTAGAACATGATTCAAAGCATTCAATCACAGGTTCTTTTCTTTCAATCTCAGGCTCTTTGAGCTCCTCTAAACTAGTATTGGACAAATCAAGTTTTGGGGGTGGAAATAACCCTGTATAGGGAGGTGGAACAACATTATATCCTACACCTTTCTTGAGTTTGTTAATAACCTGACTCTGTATGATCTTTTCTATAATTTTAGAGGACTGTCCAAATCTCTCTATATCAACCTGAATTTTTTTCTTTTTCTAGCTTAAGCTTTTCTAACTCATGTTTAAGCACACTTATTTCTGAGTCTTTGTATGAGATATCTCTTTTTAAAACAGCAATATCCTCAGTGGATAGTCTCATTCTTTTTGTAAAAGACTAGTTGCTCTTCTACAACAGCTAACCCTCTTTTATAATTAGCTAAATTGAACTCAGATTGGTTAAACTCTATTCTTAAATCATCATACTGCTTTTTAAGAGTTTCATAGCTTTTTAGACAGGTTTTTGAACAAGTTGTGTTAGTGTATACCTCAGAATCTGAAAGAGCCATTAGAGCCATGTTTGTAGGGGCTTCCTCTTCTGCCATAAAGCTCCAGTCAAAATCAAGCCCATCAATAGCCACCATAGCTTTGGAAGAAGTTTCTTCCACATTCATAGTCTTTCTGGTGCTCTCTTGGTTCCTAGATCCTATATTTTCTTGACTCCTACTTCTGCTGTCTTGGTTCCTAGGCCCTCTACACTCCCTTGCAAAGTGTCCCAACTTATGACAGTTGTAACACTCTACCTTGGACTTGTCATATCCAGCTGTGTCACTGCCATTGATAGTGATCTTCTTACCAGTCTTCTGGAAAAACCTCCTTGCCCTCATGCTCAATAGTGCTAACTGCCACTTCAAATCCATTTCTTCTAAGTCATCTTCATGGATTTGTTCGAGGTCTTCATGTACAAGCTGAGACCCATTTGATTGATTGGCCAAGAATGCATACATAGTAGCATCACTTAAGGTAGTAGTACTAGCTTGAGTGCTAGCAGTACTAACTCCACAAGCATTATTAACTTCACTACTACTGCTAGGGCTGGGAGATGACACAAAGGTCATTAAGACTCATTGTGTCTAGATTAGGCTTATTCCTCCAGACCACAACATGAGTATTCCACTTAGAAGGCAGACTTCTCAAAAACTCCAAATTGAGATCTTCTCGTGTCTTAGTTTCACCTGAGACAGTCAGTTGATGTAACACCCCGTAAAATTTTTGGTAACAACGGAAAACTTAAACGGGGTAATTACTTCTTAGATCACATTCATGCTTATAGAAAACAATCTAAAAAAGAAGTTCCCAAATTTTTATATCATTCAATGAAAACTCAATATTCAGAGTTACAAAACATTTTCCAAAAGTAACAATGTTTCACAAAAGTGGTGGCGAGTTTGTAAAGAGTAATATAATTATTAAAAATAAAAAGGTTGGTCTCGAGTGCCCTTGCCAGCTCTGTGCCATCATGCTTCTAGTTTCCTGAGATAAAACATGCTTAAAATGTCAACACAAAGGTTCAGTGAATCCATAGTGTTTAAATTTGTAATAGTTTGAACACAAGTTGATTAGTAGCACAACGGTGATATCGTTGTGTAAAACATAAATAAATAGTTGATCAGTAGCACAACGGTGATATTGTTGTGTAACATATATAGATATATTGCCCTCAGCCTCATGACATGCAAACGTTGACATCGTGTAGTATCATAAAATAAAATGATATAACTTACAGCATAATAATGATGCAAGTAAAAGGGGCCCTCATAGCAGGAGTTTGCCATTCTCCTGGTTATCTCAAATAAAGTGCATTTGGGCTGCTAATCTAGCTAACACAAATGGGGTCGTCAACCCCAATAGATCTATCCACAATATTCGCGTTCACTCACAAGTGATTAATGGCTCATGATATGAGGGACTTTTGGCAATATCGGTAACTTAGGCAATATCATTCAGGATAGCATACAGAAAAATAATTGTGTTCGGATTTAGAGCATGTATCTCCCTATGGGTTTAGAAATCATATAAAAATGTGGGACTATGAACTCACCTTAGTAGTGTAGTTTTTTATTAGTGCTCAAATGAAGAACAATGAATAGCTCTGGACTTGCGACCTGAATTAATGTGATATGTTTAGATTATTATTGGCTTTCAAGGTTGGGTGGAGAAATAATGCGTGTGGATAACCTCCGAATGTGATAGTGTTGGATTTTTGATGCTCGCGTGATAAATGCTTAAAGTTCAAAAAAAGTATAATTTTTGAATCATTATATTCAAATTTGTGGGTTTTATTATCGTTGGAATATTCGTTTATATTTATTAGTTGCGGAATAGAAATTGATATATAATTATGTGTCAATTTTTGTTGTATTTATATAAAAGAAAACTAGATATACTTAGTTGAAATTATAAAATTTTGACAAAATGGTAAATTTAAAATTTTTACCCTTAGTTCATATAAAAGTTTCACTTTTAACCCAACATTATAAATATTCATAATCTTAGTCCAAACTTTCAATTTACACCTTTTAATCCTTAGTATCGCGAAGTTTGTATTTTTAATCCAAAGTAAATAAATGAAGGTTTCTTTTATTCCTTAGTTCAATTCAAATTTTACTCTTCCTATTTAGCTCCTATTCCTTTTGCTTCAATCAGAAATTTTACAAAAGATTTGTGGGCCTTAGGCCCATCAAGGGTCTGCGTTTGGTTGTAGTAAAAAAAATACGCATGGTTTCTTTTAAAAAAAACAAAAAACAAAGTTGCTATGAATGAAAAAGTTATATATATTTTCCCAGTATGTGAGCTTCTAGTTTCGAACCCGAGTTTGTTGTCTATCTACCCACGACATAACCACTTGAGCAAAAGGCTCTTTTGTGTTACATATTGCATCGAGTTCGAATATTAAGAGGTCTCGAAACTGATTTGAATACTGCCATGCGACATAGAGAGTTTGTATGAAACTCATTTATGTTTTGCTTATATTTACTTCATGTTCAGTGGGTTTAATATATGTTTGCATGGTTTCTCATTTAAGGATGTATATATTTGTTTTCCATCCCACACAGAGTACATGAATGGGAACACATATATGTGGGTTTCGACTATAAAACGTATTTCTTTGTTTTAGAGCTACTGAGATTGATATGCTCGACTATTTTGAAGTAAATGGGTCTCGAATGGGTCGAGTTATGAACCTCGAATTCGTCACAGTGGGTGCTTGGTTTCTTTTCATTGTAACTAGTTTATACATAGTCACGCATGCATGTTGTTTTAGTTAAAAGGGGTGTACGTGACCTTGTTTTGTTAGTTAGCTCGGCTTTTAAACAAATTCAAAAAACATGTCGAGTGTGTGTATGCATGGTTCGCATGAAGTGGAGATGTGTAAAAAGAAGTTGAAATGGAAGTAGTACTTACAATCACCAAGAAGGTGGTGAAAACACGAAGAAAAGGAACGAACGAATGAAAAAGGGAACACGATCTTGCTTATCTCCTTTCACGATGCAAAACCCATTCGGATGCAACTAAACCCCAAAGGCAACTTAGAAACTTGCACAGTGACTTGAATATCTTGCTTTTTATCTCTTTAGTTCGGCAGTGGACTAATGGAAGGAAAAAGGAAAACTTTGAAGTGTTTTTAATTAAGTGGTTTTGAGTTTTTAGTCTGTGAGTAAGTTGTGAGGCTTGAGGCTTTATATAGAGGAAACAAAATGATGAACTCAAATAAGTACATTTTATTACCATCATTTATCCTATTTATTTGACTTGTTTTATTATATTATCTGTGAGAATTGATATGTTAATGTTTACTTTTGTAATTCTCAGGTAAAAACAAGTATTGTGTGAAACTTGGCGATTTTGAACTAATTATGGAGCAAAACAAGCAAGATATTAAGAGTCTACTGAAATGTACAAGATCAAGATCATTCTGCTCCAGATACGCCGCAACCTACTTGTTACATACGGCGCATCACTATCAAGATTTCACAAGTGACAATCCAAGACGGCAAAGGACATGCGCCGCATAGAAGAATGGAGTTACGCCGCATCTTAAGGCGGTGTACGAATATTCCTGAATATATTAATCTTGGACCCCACGCGAAGTTAAGTCAATGCGCCGCATCTACTTATTCTATGCGCCGCATCTAACCCTCAGACAGAAACTATAAATACCCCAAGGCCCGACGAATTTCGAGAGCCTAGTTTTACAAGAAGACCGAAGACCACAAAACCCTAAGGCCGAATTCAGACGAATTAGCAGCACAAGACACACCTTGAACGAAGATACAAGAGCTGTAAGAAGGTCCTGCATGTATTCAATTCATTAAGTAGTTTTGTTTTATTGTATTAGTACACTTTAATTCATCAGGATTGATGGGCCGATTCCATGTGACTACGGAAAATCATGGGCACCCCTTAAAATTGCTTTCCCATTAATTAAAGTTTATATGTTGATGTCTTTGGTGACTTTTATTAGTGCATTGATAACCTCTGTGTCTAGCTGAGCATTGCTTGGGTCGCCATGCCCCTTCCTCGCCTATTTAAGAGACACTAAATAAATAGGATAGACATAAGTAATCATTAAGGGTTTACTCGCCGATAAGATTAGAGCCAACGAGAAAGGGTTAATTACATACACTTCATATAAAACTAGCAATAAAACAAGTGACAAGCTACTTAATTATCAGGACAGGTCTTCTTATTGTCTCAAGTATCTATCTGTGTACGTGTGTGCTAATCGCTGATTCGTGCTCATTAGTTTAGTTTATTATTTAATCATAACCAAACCATGCTAGTCTCTCAGGCTGAACCCCCTTGCGTTAGATTAGGTTGTATAGCTAACTTAAGATATTAAAATACTGATTAGAATAACTAGATAATACGTTCCACTCTTAGTGATCGACACTCTACTTACCATTATATTCATACTGACCGGGTACACTGCTCGTTAAAGTGTGTGTTATTGATAAGTCGGCTAAATATAAATTTAAAACTTGAATACTGCTAAAACCACAACGACATCCGTGGATATAAAAATTAGAGCAACACATCACGCATACACATCAAGTTTTTGGCGCCGCTGCCGGGGAGTGAATTGTTATTATCTGTTAATTTGATTAATATTTTAATTAGGTTTTTCTTTTTAATTTTTATTCTAACCGCTAACCCTCTTGTATATTTGTTAAATTGCATTCATTGTATTATTTGCATATTTTTTTGTTTTTTTGTGTTTTTATTTTTGTTTGTTTTTATTTTTGTTTTTCTTTTTCTATTTTCTTGCATTCTGCTATCGTTGTACTGAGCTGATTCAAACGATACGGCGCATCTATTTTCTTAGATACGGCGTATTGCGTTTAATTTTTATAAAATACAACGCGTTTAATAAATTCGATACGACGCATCTTTCCCCAAGATACGGCGTATTCTGTTTTTAATAAGAAATTTTTCTAAACGATAACGCCATACGACGCATCTGTTTTTGCAGATACGGCGTATTTATTATTTTAATTAAAAACAGTTTTTCGAATTATTAAACAGATACGACGCATCGATTTTTATCGATACGGCGCATCTTCTAAATCAAAAATCGGTTATATTTGCTAAAATTAGATAAGTTGATTTTTGATAATCTAAAACTGATACGGCGCATTCTAATTCTAAGCGGCGTATCTATTTTCTGAATAAAAGTCTGATTAAATTTTAATGAAATAAGATACGGCGTATCCAACTTTTTGGATACGGCGCATCATCTGCAGATATCAGTAATTTTTATTCTTTATATCCGTTTCTAAATTCATTAATTTCTCTTCTAGCGAACAAATCCTACTTACGATTTTACCTATGATGACAGGCTTTGCTATGGAAGACATGTCAGTGAACGGATATCTTGCTATGGAACTCTTGCTTTCGGATTCATTCGAAAGGGAAGTTTTTGATGATGTCAACTTCAATGTGCTCATGATTAATGCCGATTTATTCTCTTAGGAGACCCCTCTTGAAGCTACTTATAAGGAATTCAAACGCTTATGTAATATTGAAGATGGGATATTCTCTTATGATTTACTAATGAGCTACACTGAAGATAAATTGTTACTCTTATGGCCCATCATTGAATCTAAAGGATTAACTTAGACAACTATTGAAGAAAAAAGATGGGAAATTCCAAATTGAATACATGAACTCAGCAAATGCAGTCAACAAATCGAGCAACAAAAGCTATGAAGTCCAACCTTTACAAACTTCTTATATGCGTTATTCCGAACAGTACTGGGGATTAGATAAAAGCTATCTGGATAACGAAAGAATGTATGCTGAATCGGAGATACTATTTCATGGAAAGTTGGTAAGGTTGATGGATATCTCTTTAGAAGAGTGGCTTGAACTTAAATACGGCAATCCCAAATTTGCTCCTATGAATGAAGTCAAAAGGATTGTGACCTCATGGTTGACACGAAGTTTTAAAGGACAATTTAATGAGTTCATGGAGATAAGAAGGAACATGATTGGTAACACTAGCTTTGACGTTAACCACGATCCTAACGATGTTGATTTTTCAATTTGGTTAGCTAGTAAGTTCAATAACCATAAGAGCATGGACCGAGCTACTAAAGATGTGTTATGGGTATATTGGATGAGAGGTGAAGATGAGGAAGTAGAGAGCAACAATGGATCATCACATGACAATTTAACAATCGAGGAAGGCATTGAAGAATTATTCAGCATTGACATTGATGTGTTCAATTATGAGACACCTTTGTGCAAACAATTCAAAGAATTTAATTACCTTCTTCAAGTCGACGCTGATGTGCTAACTGGAGATCTACCAGGATTCAAAACTTATGATGATTTCAAAAACACCTGGTACTACGAATGGAATGACCAGATACCATGGGTTTGGGATAAACCATGGGAATTTGAGCATATTAATCACACTTGTACACCTTTCTGTTTCAAGGATGGAAGTAGTGAATGGCCAACCTGTGATTATAAGAATGATGGAACCTGTAATGAGGGAAGTATAATTGGAATGAAACGGGTTGGAAACGATGTATACTTTGAAGACAACGATTGGTATGAAAAGGTTGAAGACTGCCCACGTAAAGCAGAGGCTTTGCAAGAAAAAGGTAGAATCAACTACTTAAAAGAACTTAAGGGAGCATCGGACATTACTTTCTGGGAATGGGTGCATGGACAATTTGATGATTACACAAAGCTTAGTCAACGCTTACAATGGGAATTGAAAAAAGAGTGGGATGAGATTCAAGATTATTATCAATCCTTTAACGTGGCTAATTATGATCCCTATGATAATAACGATGAGTCACAAGAAGAATTGATTGATAAACTTGATGACTATTTGAATAAGGATCCTTATTTCAAGTTTGTTGATAAAGACGAAGAAGAATTCACCAAGAGAAAATGTCGACTACTTGGGATACCTTATAATAAGCCACCCATGATTATTTCTGAAAAATTTAAAGTCATCAAATATTCTTTGGGACCTGATGAGGAATATGTTGCGACGAAGACCAAAGCATATATTAGATTAAGTCGTACGGAAGAAAATGTTGCGGAGCTATACGAGAACATCTTTTGGATGAAGGAAGAAGGATGGCACGTAACAAGAACAAAATAAAGAGCTGAACGTGAGTCTAACTTGAAGACTCTGGAATAAAGACAAGTGCTGACCGGGAGACAACCCAGAAGAAAATTTTTACTATTCTGTTCTGTGTCGAGTCTGTCAGGCCTGCAGAAGATGCGGCGCATCTCCATCCTAAGATGCGACGCATCGCCTGCACTGGTCATATCTTACTTTACTTTCTGCATTTTTATTTTTAACTTTAAAACTTTCTGTCAGTATTTTAATGCGGCGCATCCCTGGTTAAGGATGCGACGCATCTTCTATCCTGATTCGTATTTATTCCAGGCTCGATACGGCGTATCTTCTTCCATAAGATACGGCGTATCGACTGACCTGATGATTTTCATTTTAATTTTTAAAGTTTTATTTTTACTAACTACTAATGTATTATGCAAGTTTGAACCTTCTTAACTTAGGTGTGTTTAAGTCTTGATGGTATTATAGATTCCTGCATTTCTTGTGGACACGTCATCTATGAAGCTTAAACGTTCTCATCCACAAGAAAGATGATTTTTGCTCTTATACAAATAATGGAGGATCATACCGAGCAAATCTCAGGGGAGTTTTTCTGTTCTAATTCTTTTATTTTCCAGTTTTTAATCTTTAACACAAACAACAAGGACGTTGTTTAACTTAAGTGGGGGGATTGGAGAATTAGAACACTTACTTGTCCTAAACTTTTTCAAAATATGCTTAAAATGCGCTTAATATATCAAAATTTAAAATTTTTAGCATGTTTTTGTTTAAAGTCTAAATTACATAGCTGCACACATAACATTATTTTCAAAAATTGTGAACTTTTCAAAATTCACAAATCTGTGAGTGTTCCGGTGACTTGTAAACTTTAGAACTTGGCTTGTATACTATTCGAGACCACCATAATAAGTATTATCTTTATAATTGGAATGACTTGTCTAAATTGGTAAATTTCTAGGATTACACCCAAATAGCCTTTATATGTTATGTGATATTAACTAACTACACTGGTTAGTTAACCCCCGTATAAACCCTTTTGTTACTCTCACTTTTAGAGTAAGATACCCCTAGAAAAACACTCAGAGCCATTCATTTCGTTTCTTACACCTTTGTTATAATGTTTCGTTACACCCTTACACCTTAGCGTACCCTGTAGATTAAAATCCGTGGTTGGTTAATTGCTTTAGGCAAAGTGTGTTTCCTTACATTACCTGTGTTCGCGTGCGTAATTCATTATCTTTGGTTGAGTCAGGAAATTGCACAATGCAATTGGTATGAAAGTAAATATTGTATATCTTTGAGTTTATTTTTCGTGTGTTTACTACTTTCGCTATTACAGTTATTTCTGAAAGTATGAAAAGTATGGAAAAATTATCCGGAAAGATAGTGATAGAAAAGTTGTGAAATTTCACACATATATGTTGATGTCAAAAAAAAAAAAAATCAAAAAAAAAAAAAAAAAATCAAAAAAAATAGAAAAGAAAACGAAAAAAAGAAAAGTTGGAAGTTTGTTTTAACCAACTCATGTAAAGTTTTGTATTAAGTGGTCGATATCACCACTATTTGTTGTATATTATATTTATGGATTGAATGGGAGTTGGCGTTATGGGAACGCCAACTAAGGTTTATTCTTTGATTGAGATCTTGTTGAGTATAATTCGTGTTTACCTAAAGCGTGTGTTTCAAGTGTTAAAGCGTGAGTTATTCAATGATATGATTCTTATTCATGGGATGGTTGGGAAAGCAATTTACCACACTTATGATTTTAATTTATCTGTTTTGTTTATTTTTCATTTTACACCAATTTGTATCCCAAATATTATCCATACCCTATATTATTCTTTATCCAAACCTTTGATTTATTGAGATTAGGGATTTGAGCAATCTTGAGTATCGTAGTCGTGGATTCAGCTATGTATTTATGATTTTGTCGCCCTTTTTGATATAATATTATTGGTAAAGATTACTTGGTCCTATCTTTAGCCCATTCGAGTTAAGGATTTGAGCAATTGCAAGTATCGTGGTCGTGGATTCGATCATGTATTTGTGATTTTGTCGCCTTTTCTGGAATGTGAGATCGATAGAGATTAAGAAGAATGATTAACCCTTAACCTACAAACCCTTTTTACCGCTTTAGACTTGTTATTCCTTGGCTTTAGTGGGGGAGATGCGTATACTTGCCAAGATTATGATAGAATATTCGTCATGACTGGACAGTTAAACGATTAGATTTGCTTTTATCAAAATATTTTATTTTATTTCTAATTCGTTAAGTGTTTGGTTGTGTGATTATGACAAAACGAATACATGCTTAAATATAAAAATAAACCCTAATATCTTTTAGGATACATTTTCATAAGATTTATTCTAAGGTTTACTTGGGGAAAAATAAAGTTCAAGTGGGGGGATATTTGATGAACTCAAATAAGTACATTTTATTACCATCCTTTATCCTATTTATTTGACTTGTTTTATTATATTATCTGTGAGAATTGATACGTTAATGTTTACTTTTGTAATTCTCAGGTAAAAACAAGTATTGTGTGAAACTTGGCAATTTTGGACTAATTATGGAGCAAAACAAGCAAGATATTAAGAGTCTACTAAAATGTACAAGATCAAGATCATTCTGCTCCAGATACGCCGCAACCTACTTATTACATACGGCGCATCACTATCAAGATTTCACAAGTGAAAATCCAAGACGGCAAAGGACATGCGCTGCATAGAAGAATGGAGTTACGCCGCATCTTAAGGCGGTGTACGAATATTCCTGAATATATTAATCTTGGACCCCACGCGAAGTTAAGTCAATGCGCCGCATCTACTTATCCTATGCGCCGCATCTAACCCTCAGACAGAAACTATAAATACCCCAAGGCCAGACGAATTTCGAGAGCCTAGTTTTACAAGAAGACTGAAGACCACAAAACCCTAAGGCCGAATTCAGACGAATTAGCAGCACAAGACACACCTTGAACGAAGATATAAGAGTTGTAAGAAGGTCCTGCATGTATTCAATTCATTAAGTAGTTTTGTTTTATTGTATTAGTACACTTTAATTCATCAGGATTGATGGGCCGATTCCATGTGACTACGGAAAATCATGGGCACCCCTTAAAATTACTTTCCCATTAATTAAAGTTTATATGTTGATGTCTTTGGTGACTTTTATTAGTGCATTGATAACCTCTGTGTCTAGCTGAGCATTGCTTGGGTCGCCATGCCCCTTCCTCGCCTATTTAAGAGACACTAAATAAATAGGATAGACATAAGTAATCATTAAGGGTTTACTCGCCGATAAGATTAGAGCCAACGAGAAAGGGTTAATTACATACACTTCATATAAAACTAGCAATAAAACAAGTGACAAGCTACTTAATTATCAGGACAGGTCTTCTTATTGTCTCAAGTATCTATCTGTGTACGTGTGTGCTAATCGCTGATTCGTGCTCATTAGTTTAGTTTATTATTTAATCATAACCAAACCGTGCCAGTCTCTCAGGCTGAACCCCCTTGCGTTAGATTAGGTTGTATAGCTAACTTAAGATATTAAAATACTGATTAGAATAACTAGATAATACGTTCCACTCTTAGTGATCGACACTCTACTTACCATTATATTATGTGGAAAGGTTTTAATGTTGTTCAAACACTTGGGATATGAATCTTAGTAATGTGTTTGAGAGATATTTATGTATGAATGTGTTTAGCATGCGGAATCTACTACAACACACTTAAAAGAACACAAGGTGATGAGTTTATGTAAACGTGAATATGCAATGAATAAGTAACACAACTTTGGTTAACACAAAACGATTCAATATTATTGATGAAATAATACGGATGATCTAAATATCACCGGGATTACAAAGTAATCTTGAATCTAAGATTGTAAACAGGATTTGTGAGTTGAGTAACTAAGTTACTTGAGAGATAGTTCGGTTTTTGGTTAATGGTTGGGAAAGATGCATGCATGAAGTGTGACTAAGGTATCCTTTTATAAGATAAGGACACCTTATTACAAGTTGTTCAAGTGGTTGAATATAATACTATACTTTGACTATTTTAGCGCCTACAATTAAATACAACTACCAATGTACAACTCTGTAATATTCTTCTGTACACCACAGAAGACTAAACTACTTCTACATAACGTATAACAATGTACAAAGACTAATAATTCAACTAAATATCTATTACAAAATATCTAATCGACTTGACATAAGCTTGGTAGGCTCTTCATTAACTAGCAGTACCTTCTACCCAGAAGGTACTGGTAGAACATCTTCATACTCTTCAAAATCAACTAGCAGGCTCTTTGACATCTTTGGCAGGCTCTTTGACTTGAACATTTTATTCCCAACAATCCTCCCCTAAACTTGTTATTTCCATTAAAATACACAAGTTTCTGATGAATAAAATACATACCTTGAGGATTTGAAGGAACTCTTCCAAAAACCTTCTCTCTCTGTTCTTCCTTTTTCTTTCACATTGCTCAAATATGCTCCTCAGCAAACTTTGAACAATTTCTGATTTCTCATCATCTTTGTCACATCTTAATCTCTTAGAGATCATAGTTTTAAGCACTTCATAACTAAGTGGATACTCTTTCTCAGCCAACATGAAGAGTTCAATCCCACTTGATGTATAAAGATGATGAATACTGCTAAGGCTTAGAAATTCCCATGTTGTTGAAGGATCATAATAGGGAAATTTCCAATGAACATCTTTGGGATCAGGATCAAACATCCTATTGAATTCTACCCATAATTCCGGTTCCTTAGCATCAGTACTAGAATTTGTGTCTAGCCTAATCTGTACTAGATTCCACAATTCTTCCAAGTCTGCTCTGTCAGATGCTCTAACTAGATTTTCAAATTTCTTAAAGCTCGCAGATTGACCCCCAACCCTTATTATTTTCCATGATTTTCCTAATCTATCATGGTTTACTTCCCAGTCAATAATAGGGTGTCTACAGCTAATTGGATCAGCATGAATGATAGTTGGCAAAGTAATAAACATCTTACTTACTTGCTGAGAATCCAATTTTGCTACTTCTTTCTTCTGAGCATCCTTCTTCTTCATTGAGGGCTTTGCATCAGATGGAACTTTGTAGTAAAGACTTTTGTAGGCTTGAAGATACAAGTAGTAGATTTCATCATTAGATTTCTTCTTCAGTTGATAATCAGTCCAATTTGCTTGACCTTTTAGAAATCTCTTCATGAAAGTCACTTGATCTTTCCATGATTTGCCCACCTTAAAACCTCTTTTCTCACTTTCTTTCATCTTTTCAAAAATGTCAGCCAGAGCTGCTTCTTTATACTTCTTGTTGATAAAAGATTCAAGTGCTGCTGTCTTCTCATCAGAATTGAGATTCTTGTCATTTACTATTATTGAAGCTTGGCCTTTCACAATCGGATCATTAGCAATAATCCATTGCATTTGTGCATCAAAGGTTTCTTGAGCAATTTGAGTATCAAGAAGAGTCTGAGCAGCATCTTCAGCATCTTTCTGCTCTTTCATTACTACAAGCATTCTTGAAGCTTCAAGTGCTTTTAGCTCTTCTTCATGAACCCTTTTGGCCTCTTCTTCTCCTAAAGCCATCTGAATTTGCTGAGTTCTTTTCAACTTCTTGGACTTTGGCTCATCTTCAATCATAATGCTTTTGCCTTTATCCTTTGGAGTTGGTTCTTGAGTTGGAGCAGAAGATTGCTCATCAGCAGCAAAAATCCTCCCTTGAACAAACAAATTCCCTTGAGGCTCTAAACCCCTCTTTCTCTTGTACACTTTCTCAGCAGACCCTTTGTACCCCATAGCCAATAGCCTCTCTATCCTAGCAGGCTCTTGTTCTGGCCTAGCAGGCTCTTGCCCTGCACCAGCAGGCTCTTCATCATAAACTTGAGTTCCTTCATGGAATTCAAATTGAGCCTCCTCTTCATCTTCAGAATTATCCATCCTCCCCTTTTTGGAAGAGTGACCTAAACTATCAGCATCTGATTTTGAAGAACCAGATAAAACAACCTTTGCAGATCTTTTACCCTTTATCTTCTTCACTTCACCCTCCAACTTCTTTACCCTCTTGACTAATTTGATGTTGATCTCAGAAAATTTTGTGCTTTGTCTTTTTAGAGCATCTTCTAAGAACTTCACCTTCTCTTTTAGTTCTTGCATTGTCTGAGGTGATTGGGGTTATGATACATGATGTGATGATGTTGGTGGTGTTGCTGATGGTACTGGAGATGGTATTGGTGATGTTTGATGTGTTGGTGAGATGTAACCATGTGAAGAACTAGATGATGGTGATTCAGCTGATGGTGTTGGTTCTTCTTGATGTTGTGGTAACATTTCATCAAATAGTGGTATTTCTTCCCCTCTAAAACCAATTCTCATATTTGAAAATACTTTGTGAGAAAGTTTTGGTGTTTCATAAATTGAGTCTGTGGGAAGTAACAAATGTTTTAATTTTGCAATGATGCATCCAATAAATCTTGGATACATCACAAACTTTGTTTCACTTTTCACATTTTTAAGCAATCCTTCAAAAATATGTTTTGAAAAATTATATTTTCTGTTTGTAGCCAAGCAGATGAGAGCAGAAGCCATGTTTCCACTAAATTGCTCCCAAGAGGTTTTCTTCTGGCTCAAACAATGAAGGATTGTGTGAATCAAAAATCTCCATTGTGGAGTAAGATGCTTTTTCAGAAAAGTGAGTTTGTTAGACTCAGCATGATACCCCATTCTTTGTAAATTTTCAAAAATTTCAGTATCTGGTAACTGACTAATACCATCAGAATCATCCAAATGAAGATGTCTTCTTATGGATGACTCAGTAAGAGTCAAATGTTTACCATCCACTTTGGCCTTAATTCTTTGTTCCCCATTTTCAGAAGTTTTAATTTTAGCAGTTTGCCAAAATTGTAAAATTTGAGATTCATAAATAGTGGGATTGACTAGTAAAGCAAACCTGATATAGGAGTTATTTAAAAAGTCCACTACTTGATGAAATGAGGCATTATCCTCTGACTTCTCCAAAAATGCTAATTGATTGTGACGTTGGACAAAGTTTAGAACAACTGTGGAATCCATAATGAAAATTTTGAATATGTTGGTGGGATTTGTTGGTAGTACTGGTAGAAGATGAAAGGTGTATGTGAATTATGATAAGGACTGATGAAAGATGATTTGTGAGAATTACTTTTAACCGACAATAAGAAAGATTATAATAAGTAAATGTAAAGGCGGTTAAAAAGATCTTTTATATGTAAAATATAATATAATATAATCATCAGTAATTTACATAACTACCCCAACGGCTAATTTTAACTACCAGGCCCAACGGCTAAAACTTTTTCTGACAGGCTCAACGGCTATCTAGCAGTACCATTGTACTCTAGCAGTACCAATTTTTTTGAACTACCAGTACCTTTGAAAGTTTTGTAAAAATCCCTTATAGCTTTTAGCAAACTACCAGCTATCAACGGATTTGAATTGTCTTTACCAAAAGCCGTTTGCTTATGGACTAGCTAACTTATTTACAATTAAGTATGGTTAGTTAACAACCATATAGTTTTTGGTAAACTATCAACCATCAACGGATTTGATTTGTCTTTACCAAAAGCCGTTTGCTTATGGACTAGCCAACTCTTAAGTTTGTAAAAACTTGGTGAGCTGAATACCAAAAGCCATATTAGCCTAAAGATGGTGCAATTTCCTTGGATGGAGGAAATGTGAAAGACAATGATGCTGTGTATCATGGATGATTGGTTCAACAAGTGAAATCATCTAATAGCATGCCTTTGAGTTGAAACTTTTCTTAGTTTGATCTAGATAGAACTTTCTCCTTGAGAAATACTTCATCCCTTCTAGATATGTGATCTAACTCTCTCTTTTTCAACTCTGCATCATCTTGTATGCTCTTGTCTTTTGCTTTCATAAATTGGTTTCTCTTCCATTCTGGGCTATCAAATCCTCCCCTGAGATTGTTACCTCCCCTGAGATTAATAGAACTTTTGTTGCCCCTTTGTGTTTGAAAGATCTCTTGTTTTGTTATCATCCTGAAATGTGTTAGTTGCAAACCAAAAGAACATAGTGCAAAGCACTTGATCTATAGCATTTTAAACATTTTAAGCATCAATATGAACAAAACATAGCAAATTTTATACTAGCAGGACCAATTATGAATTGACAGTACCTATTGACTAACTAGCAGTACCATGTTTAAAATCCAATATCAGATAATTTTATATACAAAAACACATATTATTCAAAGATTTATCATTCCAATACCTCCTACAAGATATTTGAATCTACCTAAATCAAAAGCTTTGGTGAGAAGGTCTGCATAATTCTTTTCAGAATCAATCTTAACAACTTGAATTAACCTTTTCTCATTGCAATCCCTTATGAAATGGTGTCTTATTTCAATATGTTTTGTTTTTGAGTGTTGAACTGGGTTTTTAATGATACAAATAGTACTGCTATTGTCAATATAAATAATGGTGTTTAGAAAATTGTACCCATAGTCAAGCATTTGATTTTGAATCCAAAGAACTTGCCCACAACAACTTGCACCAGCAACATATTCTGCTTCAGTTGTAGAGTTGGCCACCATTGTTTGTTTCTTGCATTGCCAAGAAATGAGTCTGCAACCAAGAAATTGACATCCACCAGTTGTGGATTTTCTGTCTAGAGTTGCACCAGCATAGTCACTATCCGAATAAGCCATCAATTCAAAAGATGATTCCCTTGGATACCAAAGACCCAACCTAGGTTGACCCTTGAGATATCTAAAGATTCTTTTGACTGCTGTGAGATGAGAGATTTTGGGATGTATTTGAAACCTTGCACATACACATACTGAGAACATGATATCTGGTCTTGATGATGTAAGGTACATCAAAGACCCAATCATTGACCTATAATTGTGCAAATCCATATCTTCTCCTTCAGCATCCTTGAGTAGCCCTTTGTCCGGATCCATTGGTGTACTTGCAACCTTAGAATCAGCAAAATTAAATTTCCTTAGGATCTCTGCTACATACTTATCTTGGCTGATAAATATGCCTTCTTTGGATTGTTTCACTTGGAGACCCAAAAAGAAATTTAGTTCCCCATGGAACTCATTTCAAACTTATTAGGCATAAGTTTTTCAAATTCTACACACAAGTCTTGGTTTGTTGATCCAAAGATAATGTCATCAACATAAATCTGCACTAGCAAGATTTCTTTCTTTGTTCTTTTGATGAACAAAGTTGGATCAATCCTGCCTCTTTGGAATCCACTTTCTAGTAGAAAACAAGCCAATGTTTCATACCATGCCCTAGGAGCTTGGTGTAGGCCATACAGAGCCTTGGTAACCTTATAAACCTTGTCTGGATACTCTGCATCAATGAAGCCTGGAGGTTGAGAGACATATACTGGTTCTTCAATTTCACCATATAAAAATGCACTCTTAACATCCATTTGATAGACAATGAAGCCTATGAATGAAGCATAGGCCAAGAAAAGCCTAATTGCTTCAAGTCTTGCAACTGGAGCAAACACTTCTTCATAATCTACCCCTTCTTCTTGAGTATATCCTTGAGCTACCAATCTTGCTTTGTTTCTGATCACTATACCTCTTTCATCTTTCTTGTTTCTGAACACCCATTTGGTTCCAATTGCCCTATGACCTTTGGGCAAATCAACCAATACCCAAACCTTCTGAATCTTGAATTGGAGAAGCTCTTCTTGCATTGCTTCCAACCAACTTGCATCATCTAAAGCTTTGTTTATGTTTTTGGGTTCAGCCTGAGATAGAAAACATGAAAACAGGCATATATTGGAAATATCATGATTCTTTTCTTCATAAATAGAGGAGATAAACCCTTCTTCATCTGAAGATAAGACTTGAGATAAACCAACTTGAGATCTTGTTCTAACACCAGAATTTATGCTACCAATCACATCATCAGTTGAGTGATCTTTGAGAATTCTAGTGTTGGGTGTTTTAGGAACTTCATAAGTAGATGGAAGATTGCTAATCCCCCCTTCTTCTAGTAAAGAATCATCTATTTAAACATTCAATGGCTCAGCAGTATCAATACTTGAACTAGCAGGACCATCTGGTAAACTAGCAGTACCATTGTCATTAGCACCACTTTCTTGATTCTCTTGATTCTGAGTTCCTTGATCATCTTCATTGCCTTCATTTGTTGTGTTTGAAGGTCCTTCTTGACTTGAAGATAGATCCAAATTTTTCCAAATTGGCATCCAGATGTAATCTTGATCTTTAGGTGTTTCAACATTTTCTTCAAAACCTGCATTATCATTAGTATTTGTACCTGAAACAGGCACATAATTCATAGATTCTGAAAGCCTATCAATATTCAAACATCCAATCTGGTCCAATTCCTTTCACATTTGTTAGTTTCTCTTGAAACTCTATGTGAAGATTCTCTTCCACTAGCCTAGTGCAAGTGTTAAACACTCTATAGGCTTTACTCTGCAAGGAATACCCTATCAAATAGCCTACATCTGCTTTTCCATCAAACTTGCCTAAATGATCTTTGGTATTTAGAATAGTGACATGACAACCAAAAGGTCTCATAAAACTTAAAGATGGTGTTTCTACCAAAGAAAAGTTCATAAGGTGTCTTTCTATGTGGCTTTGTCACAAGAACCCTGTTTTGTACATAACAAGCAGTACCAACTGCTTCAGCCCAAAATGAAATAGGCAACTTAGAGTCTACTAACATAGTTCTAGCAGTCTCTATAAGTGTTCTATTCTTTCTTTCTGCTACTCCATTTTGCTGTGGGGTTCTAGCTACACTAAATTCCCTTTTTATCCCTTTTTCCTTGCAAAAGTCATCCATAACTCTATTCTTGAACTCTGTCCCATTGTCACACCTGATGACTTTGACTTTCTTATCAGATTGGTTTTCTACCTCAGTGATATAAGATTTAAGAATCTCACTAGTTTCATGTTTAGATCTTAAAAAGAAAACCCAAGAGAATCTGCTATAGTCATCAGTAACAACCAAACAATATCTTTTCCCATTCAAGCTACACACATTAGTAGGACCAAAGAGATCCATATGAATCATATGTAAAACCTGAGAAATAGAGTTTTGGGTCTTGGGCTTACAAGAAGCTCTATGTTGTTTGCCTTTTAGACAATCAACACAGGATTGGTCATTTTGGAAAATCTTTTTGGGTAAACCTCTTACCAAATCATATTTTGCAATGGTGTTGATTGTTTTAAAGTTTACATGACCAAGCCTTCTATGCCAAAGCATAGATTCATCCAATGAGGCTTTTGCTACCAAACAAGTTAGACTCTCCTTAGGATCAATGTTCTTTAAATTAACACTGTACATATTGTTCCTTTTTGGTATTTTAAGAAGGATCTGACTCTCATCAGGCATCTTAAAATCAGAAGAAAGAACCATACATTCATTGTCAGTAAATAGAACATTGTTCTTTTTGTCACACATTTGTGAGACACTAAGAAGATTAAACTGAAGTTCTTTCACAAAATACACATTTTCAAAATCTAGTTTACTGGTTTTGATAGTACCTTTACCAGTGATCTTTCCTTTTATTCCTCCCCCAAAGGTAACATATCCTCCATCAAAAGTTTTGAAGTCTGAGAGGAATGACATGTTGCCTGTCATGTGCCTTGAACATCCACTATCTACATATCCTTGATCTCCAATATCAGATGAATGTTCCTGCACATGAATAAACATATTAGTTTCCTTGGGGTACCCAAGCCATGACAGACTTGGGTTTGCCTCTTGCATCAATGAAATCAAACCTTTTCAGGATTATTGATGCACCTTTTGATTGGATTGGTTTCCATATCCAACATGCTGAGGACTTAACAGCACTTTCCCTTTTAATCCATTTTGTGGTCTTTGGTCTATCAGTACCAATTTTGGCAGTACCATTTGGTCTAGCAGGACCTTTGGTTTTTGGTTTCCAAATTTGTGTTTTGACCACAGATTTCTTTTGAATAGGACTATTCTCAACTTTTGGTACATATTTGAAAGTGTTTCTTGTACCCTTATCAGTTGGTTTTGTAATAACAGGCTTATTTTGTCTAACAGTATCTTTAACTTTTGTGGTGTTAGACTTGACAAAACTTTTTCTGGGGTGAGTAACATTTGTTTTAGACTTTGTTTTACTCCCAGAAACCCATTTATTACAATAAGCATGAAGATGATTAAAGCTACCACAATAATAACAAGCCTTATTGTACATGACAAAGTCATCACCTAGTTGTTGTGACTTAAGGTTGTTCCAATTTCTTTGGCTTCCCCTAGGTTTGTTATTACATTTTTCACAACTCTCAACTGTTTTCAAAACAGCTTTAGCCTTAGCCTTAACTTCTACTCTCTTAGGACTGATTGGTCCTACTTTGATTCCTTTAATAGGAACAGTTTCATCTTCATCATCATCAGATACCCAATCTTCAATAATTAGGACATCTGGTCTCTTATCAGTGAGCACCTTGGAGAGTGAGGCAATCTTAGCACTCTCAGAAGGTTCACTCTTCTCTACAGGTTTAGCTAATGGTTTATTAATGATTTCATGCAAACCTGTTTCAGCAAGATCTGATCCTGGGGGACAAGGAATTCCTCTATAAGGAGGTGGACATTCATTGTATCCTATCCCTGATTTTATTCTTTTATTCATCTGATTCTCTACTATGCTCCTAGTACACTCAGAAGCAATTTCCAATTTAGTAACAGTCAGTTGAATATTATCTCTAGCCAATGTCACTTTAGTACACTCATTTCTTAACATTTCTATTTCTGAATCTTTCAAAAATATTTGTCTATTAAGAGCAGCTTTAGCATCAGAAGAGGTAAGTTCATTTTCTCTATAGTGAATGATTTGTTTTTCTAGTTTGGCCATACCACACTTATAGTTGACTAAGGTTTGATTGGTTTTGCTATGTTCTAATGTCAGAGTATCATAAGATTTTCTTATAACTTCTAACTCTTTAAGAAATTCACAATTATTAGAACATTTGATAGTTTGTACCTCAGGAGTGGAGAATGCCATCAAAGCCAATTCATCAGAAGTTGACTCATCTTCACCCATGAAACTCCAATCAAAACCCATGCCATCAATAGCAACCATTGCTTTTGGCTCAGCAACTTCAACAACCTTACTTTTGCTTTCAAAGCTTCCTTTCTTCTCAAAGTTTCCTTTATTCCTGTTGTCAAACCCTCTACCCTTGTCATCCTGCTTCTTAGGTCTTCTACACTCTCTAGAGTAGTGACCCTTCATGTGGCAGTTGTAACACTCCACTTTTGACTTATCATAGCCAGCAGGCTCATTTCCATTTATCATTATCTTCTTGCCAGTCCTCATCAACAACTTCTTAGCTCTAATGCTCAAAAGTGAAAGTTGCCACTTTATGTCCATCTCTTCAAGATCATCAGGATGAATCTCTTGAAGATCTTCAAATGTTAATACGGACCCATTGTGTTGAGATGTAAGAAAAGCACACCCAATTGTTTCATCTAAAATGGTTTTGGTACTACTAGAAGTACTAGCAGTACCAAAGGTTGTGTTGGTAGTACCTTCTTCTCTGCCACCTTTTTCTTCATTATCAACCTTTGAGATGCTTGGTGATGAAACAAAAGCCATATTTCCTGAGCTTGACCCAGTAGCCTTCTTTACTTCATGTTCTACAATTTTGAAATTGTTGTAGAGATCATTAAGACTCATCTGGTCAATATATGGCTTGTTCTTCCAGACAATGACATGCATGGACCATTCTGAAGGTAAACTCCTAAGAAATTTAGAGTTTAGATCTTCTTGAGTTATCATCACTTCATGGATGGCTAACTGGCTTGAAAGCTTCTGAAGTCTATTGAACATACTGTCCAAAGACTCATTGGTTGTGGCTGTGAAGTTCTCAAATTGTTGTTTGAGAAGTGTTTTCTGTGTTTTCTTGGTAGCATTATTACCACCAAATCTAGCCACAATAGCTTCAAAAAGGGTTTTGGCATCTTTGTATTTGTTAAAGATCAAAAGCTGATCATTTGGAATAGTCATCAGTAACATACTCCTTGCTTTTAGATCATTTCTCTTCTGAACTTTTTCATCTGCATTTGATGGTTGGTCTTGTATTTGTGTTACAAGAGCATCATTTACTGTTGTAGTGGTGATTGAGGGTTTAAATGAGTTTCCTTGTTCAATGATCTCCCAAAGTGCATAGTCCTGCACTTGAAAGTATTGTTCTACCCTTAGTCGCCACATTTCAAACTCATTTTGCTTAAGTAATGGAAGTTTAGCTGCAACATTTGTTTGAATATGTTCAACATCCATTGTTCTTTTAAATTAGTAAATATCAAGCCTAGCTCTGATACCACTTGTGGAAAGGTTTTAATGTTGTTCAAACACTTGGGATATGAATCTTAGTAATGTGTTTGAGAGATATTTATGTATGAATGTGTTTAGCATGCGGAATCTACTACAACACACTTAAAAGAACACAAGGTGATGAGTTTATGTAAACGTGAATATGCAATGAATAAGTAACACAACTTTGGTTAACACAAAACGATTCAATATTATTGATGAAATAATATGGATGATCTAAATATCACCGGGATTACAAAGTAATCTTGAATCTAAGATTGTAAACAGGATTTGTGAGTTGAGTAACTAAGTTACTTGAGAGATAGTTCGGTTTTTGGTTAATGGTTGGGAAAGATGCATGCATGAAGTGTGACTAAGGTATCCTTTTATAAGATAAGGACACCTTATTACAAGTTGTTCAAGTGGTTGAATATAATACTATACTTTGACTATTTTAGCGCCTACAAATAAATACAACTACCAATGTACAACTCTGTAATATTCTTCTGTACACCACAGAAGACTAAACTACTTCTACATAACGTATAACAATGTACAAAGACTAATAATTCAACTAAATATCTATTACAAAATATCTAATCGACTTGACATAAGCTTGGCAGGCTCTTCATTAACTAGCAGTACCTTCTACCCAGAAGGTACTGGTAGAACATCTTCATACTCTTCAAAATCAACTAGCAGGCTCTTTGACATCTTTGGCAGGCTCTTTGACTTGAACATTTTATTCCCAACATATTCATATTGACCGGGTACACTGCTCGTTAAAGTGTGTGTTATTGATAAGTCGGCTAAATATAAATTTAAAACTTGAATACTGCTAAAACCACAACGACATCCGTGGATATAAAAATTAGAGCAACACATCACGCATACACATCAACACAGTACCATACTTTGATTATTTTAAATGCATTTTAGAAGCATGCACTGCCTAGTCCTGTCGAATGGGACAAAGTGGTCAAAGGCATGCTTGGTTTGTCATGTCAAGTAGAAGGTTTAGGGTGATAGCTTCTGTGGCAGTTTGTATAGCTTGTGCAACACAAGATGTGATAAGAGAGTGAGGGTTAACATGTGACTTGTACCAATGTATTATTATAAAGAAAAGTAAAGTGGAAAAAGAAAGTTTGTTGGGGAGTTTAGAAGCACATGAACCGTTGGCTTCTAAGGTATTTAAA
The DNA here is from genome assembly GCA_021014915.2 of Artemisia tridentata subsp. tridentata. Taxonomy (NCBI): domain Eukaryota; kingdom Viridiplantae; phylum Streptophyta; class Magnoliopsida; order Asterales; family Asteraceae; genus Artemisia; species Artemisia tridentata. The sequence goes on along the minus strand of CP139506.1, from coordinate 344,999,380 downwards.
GTAAGTATGGTTTTTATTACTTGTTTAAGGTTTAGATTAGTAGGGTGGCTTGACATGGGACTTTGTTGGTGTTCTAGCATGCAAGAATGAAAAGAAAGAAAAGGGTAGTGTGTGTCGAGCATGAGCAAAAGAAAGGAAGAAAATAATGTTATGCATGTTTATGTCTACATATTAGTTTGTTTAGAAGTTTAGATTGGCTTTTGGGCTGTGATGGCTTGTTGAAGTGCTTTTAGGATACACGATGGAATTAGAGAGGGAAAACATGCATGTGACTTGAATATTTTAAGTAAAAGGGGTGATAAGGGTGTGCTTTGTTGGGGTTTTAAGGACACAAGGACCCTTGGTTATTCTTGGTTTAAAAGAAGTATGGGATTAGTTATTGTTTAATGTTTAGGTTAGAGCTAGGGTGGCTTAGTTTTTGGCTTGGTCTCACACGCATGGAAAGAAAAGACACGCATGGAAAGAAAAGAGAAGTAGAGCAGTGTGTGTTTGAGCTTGTGGGTTGTGTTAACAAAAGAAAAAAAATGTTAAGCATGTACTTGTTTTTGTGTTGCATCCAAAAGGAAAAAAAAAAAGGAAATAAAACATTGTTGGGCTTGGGATTGGTTCGTGGCTCGGTCCAAAGAAGAAAAGAAAGAAATGAAATATTTTGAGTGGGCTTGTGGTGGCGATGTGGTGTTCAGCCCAAAGAACAAAAGAAAGGAAGAAAATAAAAATTAAATAAATAAATAATGAAATAAAAATTTTATTTGTAATATCTATATATTGATTAGATTTGGTTCAATATATCTCGGAGTTCATTTAACTTTTAGTTTATGTGCGCAAGTGAGCTATTCAAGTCACGTCTCATTATTTGATCAAAGAGCGACTGGTGATGTGTTGTTTGTTATATTAAAAAAAAAAAAAAAAAAAAAAAAAAAAAATAGCTCGTAAAAATGGGTTGATCACTTTAGATTAGAATTTACTTAGTAATTAACATTAATAAATGACATGGGAAATTACAAGGTATTACAGTTGACTTGCAATCTTCTAAAGTCTGTTAAAAATAGAATCAAGAGACTCTGTGCTTGGAGCACTAAAGTTCTCATACATCTGCCTCAGAAAAGTTTTCTGAGTCTTCTTAGTAGCTTCATTACCTCCAAACCTTGTTGTTATAGCAGCAAACAAGGTTTTGGCATCCTTATACTGATTGAAGGTCATCAGATGTTCATTGGGAAGTGCCATCAGCAGCATATTTCTTGCCTTCACATCATTCTTCTTTTGGGTCTTCTTATCAGAAGTTACAGGACCTGGTATTACAGTAGTTGTGACACCATCAACTGTTGTTGATTTAGCGACAGGTTTGAATGAGTTTCCATTCTCTATGACATCCCATAGAGAATAGTCTTGAATCTAAAAGTATTGTTCAATTCTGAGCCTCCACATGTCATAATCACCCTGTTTGAGAATGGGCAATTTTGCAGTAGTAGAGGTTTAAGTAGTTTCAAGATCCATCTCTTCCTGGTGAGTAAAGAGTTCTTCTGTAAGTTTCTTCTAGATCAAAGTTTCAGAACCAAAGGCTCTGATACCACTTGATGATCCCAACACACGAGCTTGTAGTAGAAACTTTGACAATACTAAAGAGTATGCGGAATCTACTCTTTAATACTTAGAAGAATATTAACAATGTATTGTATTGATCAATGAAATAGTAAACTTGTATGAACAATGATATCACCAAAACGCTTCAATATTATTATATCAATAATACGAGTACTATGTGTAGTACTATGGTTTACAAACAACCTTGAAGCTTATATCAAAAACACACATTGAGATTATAACCTAGGACCTCCTTTTATACACTAAGAAGTCCTTTACAAGATAACTACAAATCTTCTAGAATATACGTATCTTTCTAACTATATAGAATATACACAGAATATATTGATACATATCACTTCATACGTCTTTATCTTCTTAGCAGTACTATCTTCCTTCAGCAGTGTTAAGCAGTCTTCAGTTAATACACTGGCAGTACTAACTTTTACTCTAGCAGTACTAATTGATTTGTACTGGTAGTTATATCTTGAGCAGTACAAACACTTTTGACTTAACAGTACTAAGTATTCAAACTTATAATTCCCAACAAGTAGTGTTACTGGAAGAAATATTCAAGTATTGCATCATCAGTCTCCAACCGATAGGGGGGCATGTTGGTGTATATTTCTGGACGACACGTGCCGGATGATCAGTGTAGGACTTGATCCGAAGAAACACATGTCGGACGACAAGAACAGAAGAAGAACACTCTTTTTTACCTAGAAGATCCTTTTATCCAACAGTTCGTACCAAGGACCATGCTTACGCCGCCTAGCCTGGATATTGCGGGATATTGTCCCCTACGTGAGCTGACAACTATGATGTAGGCTAAGTGTAGCTCGGGTCGCTCCATCCCTAGGTTGTTAGGTTGTTAGGTACAATGCTTGGATAATATAAATACCCCAATCTCATTCAATATACAACCAACTAAATTCTCACATATTTATCTTGCATTTATTACTTAGCCATTTGGCCCGTATCCATTACTTACTCTCACGCCAAAGCTTGGTCTTAGGACCAAACCCAAAGCAAAGCTAACGCGTGTTTGCCATCTGTGTAGGTGCTCGAAGGATTTTCTTTGCCTAGTCCGAAGGAACCTACACGTGTCCTAGCCGGAGAACAATTATTTGCTATCCTCTCCTTGCTAAAAGAAAATGTTAGCCTTAAGAAAATCCTTGTTGTAGATTGCGATTTGATTCGTACTTCTAAAACCCCTTTTATAAAACAAAACACTACATATCATTCCCATTCTTTGTTTTTTGAACCTATATGCCAAACACAATTTTCCTTTAGATTCACAGCTCCAACTACAAAGTACAAACCATTACACTTTTAATCTTGGCCATACATACGTTATAATCATCCTAGCCATTAGAAATTGTCAATCCGTGTGTATATCCTTGTAAACCAATCAAAACCCTCCCCAGTCTTTTAAAAACAAACACAGACCAATATTCACTCTCTTCTATGCAAATCAGCAGCTAGAAATTCTTCTCTTCCAAACAAATGCTATCTTAAGGTCTATTTTTTTTTTCCTTTCATTTTACTTGTTGCTTCTGATTTTGTTAAGTTTATTACATGCTGTTTGACTAAAAACATGAAACTAAAGTATGAATAGGTACAAAAAGGAAAAAGAAAAAGAAAAAAATGGATTCCGACCAACCGGATTCGAACCAGTGACCTAAGGATATCTGTTGAACAACTACAGTCCTCCGCTCTACCAACTGAGCTATGGTCGGTTTCTTTACTTGTTTCCCCAAAAACATTTGCTAGTAGTAAAATAGCTGTTTGGAGCCGTTGCGCTGGAAATATAATTGTCGTGCGCAACATTTTGTTTAATATAAGGGGATGTTTGTTTAAGTTATGTTGGCTTATCAGCGTATTCGATTTCGACTTATGCTTATTTGGAGACTTATTGTTGTTAACAAATTAGTTTTGTTTAATATAAGGGGGTGTATTTTATATATTTTTCTAATGTTTTAAAACCCGGTTGACCGGGCCGGTTCAACCGGTTGAATCGAGAACCGGATCAATGATCGGGCCGGAAGTGACCGATTTTTTGCTTGTTTTTTAACCGAATTGAACCGGCGGGTTTTAGTCGACCCGGTTTAATAAATTTGGCCCGTCCAAGCCTTTTTTTTTTAAAAAAAAAAAAAAAAAAAATTGAAAACCCCTTTTTCTTTTTTCTTAAAGCTCATTAAATCTGTCAAATCTGTCAATTTTGATGCAACACCACCGGTTTGTGTATAGTTTCAAAACAAGGCTACTTCGTTAGAGTTTGACAGTCGTTCATTTGATTAATAATTAAACAAACAAACCAAACAGTTTTTAGATTTAAAAGATTTGCATGTGTAAGAAGTTTTATGTTACTTGATTTTGTCCTTGAAGATGTTAGTTGTGCACTGTAATTGAACAAATTTCCAAGTATTATAGCTTAAGTTGAATAATACACATATATATCTATATAAGTATATACACATGTTCTTAGTTTTAAATCAACTTATTGAATCCGTCTTACAGGAAATGTTGTGTATAAATGACATAAATAAGATTTTTATGTAGATTTGATGACCCTTAAATCTACATAACCAATTAGTTGTCTTTTAAAAGTAGGTAACTGTTGAACCGGCAACTCGACCGGGTTGATTATAAAACAGGGTTTTAAAATATTGTTTTTTTTCTTCATGAAAGGTGAAATGTGCCCCTCTCCGATCTTTTAATCCTCTCATCACAATGCTTATCATTAATCCTCACAAGCCATTACCCATATTGCTTGTCTAGTGGAGCAAGTTCATTAATCTCATAACCACGTAAGTTTGAGTTTGGCGGCCTTAAAAAATCCTTTGGGATGCAGAACTCCTTTTAATTCTGTCATATTTCAATCTGAATCGTTCTTGATTTCTTCAATACTTGCACTTCCCCAATCCATCAATGTAATTTCCAGATTATGCGAGATATGGCCTTAGCATCAGCTTGTCAAGTCACGAGTATTGTTTTGTTATTAGTTTGAGTCACATTCTCACAAGTCACGAGTATTGTTTCGTTAACAAACCATATTAGGAAAATCAAGCACTATTTCGGTAGAAGTACTGCTGACAAGGTTTTTAACGCATAATTTATTCTTGCAAAAGGAAGAATGGTTGTACCGCAATGACATAACATGTGGCACTTCCAGGAATAAAATTAATCCCTTCACAACTTATTAAGACTGTTTAATCAATGATAACCGGATAGCCTCTCCTAATCAAACAGAAAACTAGTGACATGTTCAGATTTTGGGGTAACATTATTATTAATAAATTATAACTTGTAACAATGTTTTATACAACATGATTCCTGTACTACAAACAATAAACTTCTATGCAACTTAACCATTTAAATATCTTTCAAGAATGAAACCAAAACCAAACTAACTAGAACGCAAATCTGCAATTATACATCATGTCGCATTCCATTTTATATCAACATGTATCATCCCATTTTTGGAGTTAATTAGATGGTACTTCTCGTTGATACGATTGTTGTAAACTACATTCACAAGATTTATATCCACGTGCCCTAATGCTTCCTGCACATTATAACATGTTACTTAAGAAATTTATACAGCATAAGGTATTTGTTTTTGGTTTTAAGTGACGGTTTACCTTTGATGACCCAAATCCAAACGCTCTATGCTTGCGTTTGCTTATTACTTCGATATGAATAATCTCCTCTAATGGAGCTTCGTCTAACATAAACTGGAACTCCTCGTTCCATATTGGATCCCGAGTTTTCTTCAACAACTATGATTGAATACACCCGGTTAGAAATTTCAAATAAGTACTTCGGGAAAGCTAAAAGTCTAAACTAACCTTGGTTTTACGTTTATCTCCTCTGAAGACAACTAAAGCAAAAGGGTTATTATTGTCATGTTTTCCTTCAACGTTATGTGCACTGATCACCGTCACCAAAAGCAAGCCCGGTCTATTCACAAATGAACTTGTTTTGGGAACGGTTTCTTTCCTCATGTAGATGTCGATAGGCCCGTTTAAGCCTGTAGTGTCTTCCACAAAAGGAATGAAAGTTAATTCCACTGTAATACTGCCTCTTGGCTTCCTGTTACGGGTTTCATTGAAATCTAAATTTTTAACCAAACCAACAGTCAATTCCTTTTTCTCATGCGGTTTGAGTAACATTAATGGGATAACTTGCATTCCTAATTTGTCATGCATCCCAACCTACAAAAGAAAACATGATCAACAATTTACAACTTACAAGTTTGAAGAACATTAAAAACGCACCTTTTCCCAGTCATATACATGAAGTTCAAGGACTTGAGACATGGGGTCGTTTACAGTAAGTTTGAACTCTTCATTCCACTCGGGGTTCAAATTTTTAGTCTTTATAGAAGTCTTCTTCGAAGGAACAATCCTCCCACCACTTATTTTGAGCTTAACATACGGATCAGAAGATCCGAGTATATCCATCTTTAAGAGTTCACGTGCCCGTACAACCTTCACATGTAGTATACCCACTGGTTTCTTCGTTGCACCACTGCCCGGAAACCATGATTACTAATTGTCAATCCAGAATATTTTGAGCCATGTTTAAGTTGCTACAATAGTACTAAAAAACTGTATGCTATAGTAAATTAAGGGGGTGTTTGGGTGTGCATTTTAAATAATTAGAATCAAATAAACCGTTGTAATACTAGGGGCTATAGAAAATAGTGGCTGGATCTTGGATGTGCTATAATAACCAAATATAATATTTTCGTGGAAAAAGCATCCACTCTTTTTGAAACGGGAAAAAATGTCTCTTAAAACTGAGTTATGTCACTTTATGGGTCACCCATAGATAATCAGTATCGTTGTAGATCATATGGAACTAATTATGACCCCTGAATAGTTGTATAATCAGAAGTAGAATCCATGTATCCAAATATTTTTGAGACTCGTTGAATATATCAATGTAAAAGGTATAACTTAAGTCTTACAGGGAAGCATCAAGAATCGGTATCTCCAAAGCCTGAGGCCAAAGATAAAGGCTAGCAACCTGTTTCTTGATTAATTTCTGCCATCAACCAACATTCACACTAATTTAGCATATGAACCTCACAATTCAATAGAGCAATAAATATACCATAAACAAATAGAAATTATCACCTGAACATATTGATAGAGTCCTGGGATCGCCATTAGATCACCGCCCATAACTTTCAAGCCAAAATCCACTTCTGGCTAAAACATACACAGGACAAAACACTCATCCCTATATCAATACATCGTTACACCTAGCTCAAAAATCATACTAAAACTGTACCTACCTTATCCATTAGAGAGACAACAATGTTTGAAAAGCATGGGAATGTTGGCACGAATGGTTTCAGAGTTACTCGCGTCGAAGCAGTTATATGCATATCTATCAGCTGACAAAAAGCAATGTCATCAGATAAATCGCATAAAAGTTTACTGTATATTATGACATGTACAAATGTGTATACCAACCTGAACTTTTATTGGTAAATATAAAACGTTCAAGATCAAAGTTATGTCTGGATTTCCTGCCCATTTAGTCTCAAGATCAATGACGAGATGGTCCTCATTCAACTCGTGTACTTTTATACCTGCCAAATTGTTATGCAAAAGGCTTGATAGCTAGAAATATGAGAAAAAATGAAAATACTAATATGTGTAGTAGTTAACATACCTTGAATTATAGGAGGAAGAGTTCCAAGTGTAACAGTTTCAAAGTCTATTGATCTTATATAATAAGTGCCAATGTATTCCGTAAATATAGGTTTTGACATGTTTCTGATCATACCACATATTGCCTATAGAAAAATGATATTGATGTGGGATTCATATATATATATAGTTGTACATAACAGATTACACCACCAAAAAAAAAAAAAAAAAAAAAAAACCTTTATAAACGTGTATCACCTTATCTAGGTAAGGCCACATATCACTCAGTATATCGTTCATCCAGTCGACCTGTGTAGTAAGACCATGTTAGATTCTTCTGGAGAATATGAAACAAGAATGCTTGAATGTAGTACTCACTCGTTCATAGTCAGGGTGCTTGACCCACAATGGAAGCTCAGCCATAATTTCAACCAATGAATCATGATCAAACTCCTGAAGTGGCCTAGTGAATGTAGTCTGCATGTGTAAGTTAACTGAATGTTTGAAAATAAACTTACAAACGCCGCACACGGAACCAATCATATTTTATAGAGATGTCTTCATTATTCAAATGGTATTAGTTATATACATATCTTTGTGATGAAAATAAATGTTTGATTTATCTGCATAGATAACAAACATTGTGGCATTTTTTTCAACACTTGTTGCACATCTTTGAAATTTTTGAAGGTTAGCAGCAGTTTGGACTTGATTATTAGGATTGCTGATGCCTTTTGGAATAAAAAAACAAAGGTTAATTACTTGAAAATGCATTATACTTGCCACTTTTTGTTATTGTGTATATCGAACTTTATTTTTTCTTATTGTGTGTACTGAACTTTCAAATTTCGATTATTGTTTGTATTTTGTGACTATTCAGCCATGTAAAATGACCATTTTACCCTTCGAAATTTGAAAAAAGTAAGGGTAAAATGGTTAGGAAATACACACAATAATCGAAATTTGAAAGTTTAGTACACACAATAAGAAAAAATAAAGTTCAGTACACACAATAACAAAAAGTGGCAAGTATGATACGTTTTCAAGCAATTAACCCAAAAAACAATGCATGGGATAGTGTTTGGCAATTGATCTGTGGTTATTTAAAAGTATGAGTATTTCGCAATTCTGCGTTATCGAAACTGCTCTCAAAACTTTTTATCAACTATGTCAAAACGCAATAAAGAGATAAGTAGTTTTACTTATTTGCTTAATAATAAGCAATTTCAATAACCAAATATAAAGCTAATTTTCAAACTTGCTAGCTAGTTTGATAACTGTTTGTGTTACTCTAATATAAACATATAATTTTTTCCATCCAAAATGCAAATCTATGTTGAAAAACGCAATAACAAAATAAGGAGCTTAAACAAGCAATCCTAAACACTCTTAATCCAAATACATTTATGACGATATGAAAACAACCGTACCACAGTTTAGCATTCAATAATCAACCATATATACTAATATACACGCACAAGATTAATTAACCTGATCACACGCCATGTATTCCTTCTCAGTTTCTCACCCATGATCAACAAACACAACAACTAAAAGTATATATCTTTTCTGAATGTGAAAAAAAAAAAAGGAACTACTAAATAAGGATCAAAATAGCCACCTTCACATCTTTACCATCCGTCGGTCTAAAAATGAGAAAGCCCAAGAAAAGACCGAAAGGAGTTCCGAAAATGAATCCTATAAATCCCAATAAGCTCATCTCAATACTATTTCATTCGGCGTAACAAGTTGATATAATTGGTATATCAATCATAAAAAGATAATGTTTAAATGATTCAGTCCTTAATATAAGATCACTTTAAAAGGTATGAATGATGATTATCTGGTGTGTATCTTGCAAGGTTGGATATTGAAATGGTGTAGTGATTATCTGGTGTGTATCTTGCAAGGTTGGATATTGAAATGGTGTAGCGTTAACGTAATGCAGAAGTGTATCATGAGACACGATTGCATATTATATTTGCATAGACAAAATGGGCTTTTAAGGAGTCGGTACAAAACAAAAAATGAGAATGTGTAAAAAGATTGTGGGACCAGTCAAGTTACGCTTTACGCCCTCTTTATTTGGCATAATTGTATCGTCACCCTTAAAGAAAACCCTATATAATTATCACCGTTTTAAAACCACTTGTAAATGTCGATTTAACTTTATCATAAGGTATGTAGCTTCAATAATTATTATTATTATTATTATTATTATTTATAAAACATCACTTCATTAGAGAAAAATAGGATTTACAAGAAATTAGAGGGGAGCCGAGATACTAACTGGGCTCCCCACTCCTTTAGTTATTGCAAAGCTAATCCTATTAAAAATATGAGCAGCAACTCGCGATCCAATGTCTTGAGTTACTGAGAAAGCTTATGAGTTTGTACATGATTTTTTTCTAAACTACTAAAGTTTATAAAAATCATTATTAATTTGAAAAAAAATGATAGATAATTAGAGATATTTCATCTGTAGGATCGAGTACTTCTAGCTTGATTGAGCTTGGTATAAACAAGAACCTCTGTATGCTATACAAGTGTTTATGCGGAAACTAAACAGCAAGTATAATAAAGAAGAAAACTCTAAACGACAATGATCCTCTATGGATCAAACTATGAACTAGGAATTGTAATATTGAATATTGAAAAACGTTAAAGGCGTACATAAACTCATAGACGGGTTTATCTTTTATACTAACAAGATCACCTAACCCTAACCCGTTCTACAAGAAAACGTGTGAAGAGATAAACAACAATCTCTTCTAAAAATAAATCTTAACAAACATTCTAAATATACGGATAACAAATAATACTATCCGCAGCAACAACACTATCGGCAGGAACAAGATAACACTGTCGGCAGCAATGAGCTTTCAGCAGGAACCAAAGCTATCGGCAGGAACCAGCTTAACACAATCGGCAGCAACAATGAAACTCTTATTTCCCAGAGATCCTAACAATCCTCCCCTAATCTTGAGGTTGACTAGGTTAACCTGTAAGATTCCACTGTGATAGAGCTTTGAACTTCTCAGGCTTGAGGACTGCGACTTAGCAGCAACAATAAGTAGTAACCAGCAGCAACATCCATAACTTGCAAGATTTCAACCTCTATAGCATCCAGCAGCAACTTCAATAGTTCAGCAGGAATTAGAAATCTTCTCCAAAACATGTAAACTGGTCACCATTACTTCACTTGAACTTGGCTGCTACTATGACAATATGTACATCAAATCACTTTAAGTTTCATACTATTCTCATTACATCCAGGTGTGTTAACTCCTGTGAGAGGTGAATCATTGAAAATTAATGGATTTGATGTCTCTTTACCAATAGCCATCACTACTGGAGTAGCCAATGTTTAGGTGTGTGAGACCATGGTACATTGATAACCATCTGATTTAGTAGCAAATCAGCAACTATAAACGGATTTGACTTGTCTTTACCTGTAGCCGTTTGCTCAGGACTAGCCAATTCTTAGGTTACAGTAAAACCTTGGTGAATTGAATACCAAATATGGATACCAAGTGTCTTTACCACAAACCATACTTTTGTGGACTAGCCAATCCTTTGGATCCCATAAGGGTTACATCCATGGTGAATTGATAACCATTTTCAACTCTCAGAACTGAATCATGGGTGAGTTGAAGTACCCTATAGCTTTGAGCAAGCTATTACAGCTATCAACGGATTTGATAATCACACCAGAGCCGTACCCTCATGGTGAGTCAACTCTTTCTAGTCTGCAAGACATGGTGAGTTGAGCACCATTTATTGTGCAGGTGTAAACACCAACACTGTACCTGCAAGGTGTTGCTCAAAACCACTTATTAGCACACAAAATATACAAAGAATTTTTATTTTATTTTATTTTATTTTTTTTTAATAACTAAGAAACACACCAAAATAAAAGAAAGAAAAATAAGAAAAGAAACAAAAGAAAGAAAGAAAGATAGAAAATATACAACAACAACAAGAATCATCCTCCCCTTAAGCTTCATCCTCCCCTTAAGCTGATGACCCCTTAGCTGCAATTTGATCCTTGATGAATTTAACCAATTGTTCAGCTGTGGTTAGATCATTTCCTATAGAATGCTTAGGAACTCTGACCTTCTGTGTTAGCATTCTCTGTAACACTCCTTCAGTTAAAGGATAAGCAATATCCACAAACATAGTTAGGAACTTGCCAGAGATGAGTTCCACAACATGAACATTGGAATAGGGATATAATCTCCAAGAAAATACTCTCCATGATGATTGATTACCCCACACTAGTTTAGCCTTGTCTCCATCCAATTTATTCATCAAGACTTGTAAATCTCCCCAAAGCAGCAGACCAATCCCAGTAGGAGTATGAGATTGATAATGATTATCCACTATCTTATAAAGATGCTCCAAGTCTTTTCTTTCAACCCTATTCAAGATCTCCCTTAGAAATGTAAAGAACTTGACTGTCCCATCAAGAGAAAACCAAACATTCACTTCACCATCAGTAGTAGATCTAAGCTCCCAATGAGCAATATGTCCCCAAGAATGAATGGAATCACCCTCTGAATCACTTTCAGAATCAATCCTTATCAAATCATGATCATCCACTTCAGAAATATCAACAGAAGAAGAGTAGTAAGAATGACTCTTCTGCCTTGTCCTTAGTCCATATTGAAGGATAGGAACAGAGGAAGATGGTTGAGCAGGAATAGAAACATTAGCAGCAGAAATATCAGCAGAAACAAGATCTTCTTGTGATGCTCTAGATGTATCAACATTAGGACTTGGTGAAATGAATGTGGCATCCTGAGAACCTTCAGCAGGTATAAAAGAAGATGCACCAGACAATGACACTCCAGACTTCATTTTCTTTGCATCATCAGACTCTAAAGATGGAGATGCTCTTTTCTTGCTTTGTGGAATATCAGTCTCTACCAAAGAGTTGAGCTTTGCATAAGTATCAAGGAACAACTTTTGAATGGCAGCATCAGTCCAACCTTTGAAATAACTGATCTTGTAGTTAGCCTCATTCTTTAGATACACCTTCATAAAATTGATATTATCTCTGTTTGTGGGCATCTTAAATCCTGACCTTTGTCTTTCCCTGATCTTGTGCATCAATTCATTCCAAGTGGATGCTCTTTGTTTCTTTAAGATGAATGCCTTGAGCAGATCCGACCTTTCATCTGAGACCAATTCTGACTTTTGTAGAACCATAAACCCATGAGCTCTAATAATCATGTCAGTATTCAATAAGTATTCAACTTGTGCACTAAACTCTTCTGAAGTAGGATCTTCTGAACTTGGGTTATTCATAATCCCAGCAACATTCTGCTCATCAACAGACAATTGTCTTGCAAGCTCCTCATCTTGAGCAACCTGAGCTAGTCTAGCTTCTTCATCAGCAATTTCCTGTTCATGCACCTTTGCAGCTATCTCTTCATCATTTTCAGTTGCTTCAGGAGGAATGATGTTACTTTCAGCAGCAACAGATGAACTATCAATAGTAGAAACAGGAACCTTAGACTCAGAAGAAACACTAACATCTTCAGCAGGAACACCAGAGACATCAGCAGCAATGGTCCTTGTTTCAGTGGAGACCTGAGCTTGTGTAGTGATGGTGTGTTCAGAAGTGGTAGGTACTTCAGTATTTGCACCATCAAGAGAAACAGATGCTAGCACATTAAGCCCATCAAATATCATATCATCCTGATCTTCCTCAGACTCAGAAAGAATAACCCTTCTTTTCTTTTGCACATGACTACCCTCCAATATGCTGATCCTTTCATTCAGTTCTTGGATAGTTCTACTAAAAGCTTCATTAGAATCCCTGAGCTCCTTTTCCAAATTCTCCACTTTCTCACTAAAATTCCTTTTTGTCTCATTAAGTTCTGACTCCAATGCCTCAATTTTCTTCACAGATATGTCAAGTAACTGGGACATAGAGGTGAGATCAACTTCATCCTCAGCTCCACCAGCAGGAGCACTTGAGGTATTAGGAGCTTCATTGACTCTGGGTGGAGAAACATTAAATCCTTCCCCTGCATTGGTGTCATAACTAAATGGCTGCCTAGTAGGACTAGGTGATGAAAGCCTTGAAGAAGAAGGTAAATCTACAGAAGGAGTTGGCTGGATAATAGGTGTATCAGCTGAGATGGTCTGATCATTGGGTTCAACATGGTCATTAGGTTCAGGTGTAGGTGTCACTGGTCTGGGTGATGGTGGTAATGGATCATCAGCAGCAACAGATGCAGATGCATCAGCAGCAACCGAATTCCCTGCATCAGCTGCATTAGGTGATGGTGGGAAACCGGCATTATCAGCAGGATCAGGGTTATCAGCAGGATCAGGGTTGTGCAACATAGGGGGCAACAAAGGCAAATGTTGGCCAGTAAAGTTCATCTTCATCAGGGCAAACATTTTGGCAGTCAACCTATTGATAATCTTAGGGGATGTATTAATGGTCTGAACACCTAAGATGATTTGAAGAAATCTAGGGTACATCAAAAAGCTGTTTTTACCATTACTGATATTCTCAATCATTCCCTCAAAGATATATTTTGCCCAATTAAAAATCCTACCCTGAGATAAGCAAACTAGACCAGATGCAATAGGACTTGGACATTGATCCCAACCACCTGACTTAACACTAAGACACTGGAGTAAAGTGTGAATCAGAAACCTCCATTGAGGAGACAACTTACTTTTCAAGAAAGTGCAACTTCCAGTAACAGGATACCCTATAGCTGCCATACCATCAGTAATATCTTGCCTTGAAAGATCATATTCCCCTTGCTCCTCAGGAAATTGAAGCTGAACTCGAGTCAACTCCTCAGTAATAATCACTTCTTGATTATCAATGGTAGCAACAATATCAACTTCCCTTCCCACGATGTGTCTTACCTTGGCTGTCCTCCAAAACTGTTTGACCAATGAATCATACACCGTCACTGGACAATAAGTGAGGGCATAACTAATAGATGACCCACGAAGAAATGCCAGAACTTCATCATAACCAATACTTCTTGAAGAAGATTCCAAATAAGCAACCTTGTTATGATCATCCTTGTAACGAAGAGTTGTCATTGTGTTGAAGGAATGATTTAGGGTTTGAAATGGGAAGATTAGGGTTCGATAGGTTTTTGAGAAATTGAGATGAGAGATGTGCAATTATATGTTTAGTTGCCAAAAATATCACTTTAAATTGCTGCAATTCTTTGCACGTAACATTGACCAATTAAATTAAGAAGGTTTGACCAATCGGCAGAAACACTTGGTCAATCGGCAGCAATAAGAGGTTTGACCAATCGGCAGGAATGAGGTGGTTTGACCAAAGTCAACCTTCCGAACTTAGTCATTAAGAATAACTTACTCGAATTAACTCTCAATACCAACCACCAATAAATTTGCACTAATCTCCATATCATTATATAACCCTCAAATCACATAACTAAACCAAAAATCTTCAAAATCAAGCAAAAAACATGAGTTCATCCAAACATCCAATCATCGAAATCTCATCAGATTCTTCCTTCTCGAGTGACTCAGGATGGAACAACTACTTTCCCAAAACAGCATCATCCTCTAAAAACAAAGGTAAGGCCAAGGTTGAGGATGATTCATCTGATCCTTTTCCATCTTCCCCTTCTTCATTTGAGTACTTTAGCTCTGATGATGAAGATTCATCAGAGTTGAAGTCTTTGGTTTATTGTCAGGGTGAATGGGAGACTTTCCCTCCCAATTTTCCCATTACAGATGAGCTTAGGAAACAGATGAAGGAAACTGAAGCTCTGCTAGCTGAAGAGATGGAAAGAACAACTTCAGCTTTCTATAAAGTACCGGTTCCAAAAGGCAAGGCAAAACATCAAGAAGGCTCTAGCCGAGAAAAACCAAAACCTCGAAGTCGAGACAATCGACAACGTGAAGGCCAAGATCCAAGACAAAGGAAGAATCCCATCAGACCCACTCCTAAGCCAGCCCATCCAGCTCCACAATCAAGCAAGTCTATTCCACAATCAAGCCATTCAGTTCCACAATCAAGCAAGTCTATTCCACACCCAAGCCATCCAACTGCAAGGACACGCTCAAGAACTCATCAAAGGCCAACTACCTCAAGCTCTTCAAAGCCACCCCCTGAACCAAGACAACCACTGCCAGTGATATTGGCACTTCCAGTTCCCCATATTTATGAAGAGATCTGTCGCCAGAGAGGAAAGAGGTTCATGCCTGACAATCTTGGTAAGGGTAAAGAGAAGATGGAATAAGTGGTAGAGTTCAGGTAGATTGATGTTAGAAGATTGGAATGATGATTTGAATGTTGTTGACTAGTAGCTTTAGAAACTTGAAATCTTTTGTAACCAGCAACTGAATGTACTTATCTCCCTTATGAATGAATGAAAATTGCTGTGTTTAGCTTTAAGTCCAAGCATTAAGAAACTGCAAAACAAAGATATCTAACAAAAGATACTGAAAAACCTGCAAAACAAAATTAGAGAAACACAAACCATAGACATAAACAAAAGAAAACAAGATAAAACTACAAGCATACAAGCATTAGCCTCCCCTTAGGCCAATGCAACCAGATAAATCAGCAAACAAAATTACAACAACATGATAAACCAAACAAGACAATTACCAAGGATACCATGGAGAATAAGCCATTCCCCCTCCAAAGATGTGATTATTATAGGCAGGTCTGAAATCCCTTTGAATATATGAAGAGGAACCAGCAGAAATGGTTCTCTGAATATCAGCAGAAACAGAGGTACCAGCAGGAACAGGTCTATCAGCAGGAACGGGACCTCTATAAAAGTTCATTCCTGCTGCTTGTGGAACATATGGTGGTATTTGTTTAACATTTTTCCACAATGATCTGGTTTGTTGTTGCCCACCTTTCATTCTTTTCTCATGATAATCACAATCTTTAATAAGATGATATTGACTGCCACACACAAAACATGTCTTCTTCCTAACAGCCTTATTTTTACAACAACTTTTCTTAATATAGACACCATTATCACTAGTGGAACTAGAGACACTTTTGTTTTCAAATGAATTAATTGAGCTGTTGACTGTAAAGGCTGATTTAGAAGTAGATTTATTATTAGTTGAACTAAAGGGCTTCTTGTATTTGGGTGTGATTGACTTTTCACTTGAGTCACATGAAACAAAGTCTTTAGACTCTGCTTCTGATGACTTGTCACTTGAGGAACAGGAGACAAAGTCATCAGGTTTAGGTAAGTCTTTTGAATTTTTGCCATAGTTCATGTGTGACTCATCAAGGTCAAGGCCTGAATGAATAGGGACAGGCTTAAAGACTCCTCTGATAGGTGGAGGAACAACATTCATTCCTCCTTCAGGCACATATTTAACAGGCATTTGATAGTCTACAGGTTCAGGGTTAAAGACACTATACTCATTAGGATCATAGTATTGATTTTCTCCTATCAGATTACCATACCCTAAACCTCTTTTAGTTTTTGTAGACATAGAGCTATCAACTAACTTGTTTAGGTTTTTAGATGAATCTTTCCATTTATCAAACCTAGCCAAGGTATTGTCAAGCTGAGACTGCAATTCCTGGTTTTCTAACACCACCTTAGCTTTTTGAGACTCGGAATATTTAAGATCATTAGTGGTGTTTTTCAAATTACTTTCTAAAACTCTTATCTTTTCTTCATAAGCTAACTGATTACTTTGGTACCAAGCTTTTTGATTTTCTAATGTTTTAACTGCTTTGTCATAAGCTTGCACCTTAATAAAGTATTCATTATACTTGGATTTCATGTCATCATATTCATTATTAAGAGTTGAGTACAATTCTTGACATGCTGAGTTACATCTTTGTACCTGAGATGGGAATCCTAACAGAGCATATTCTTCCAAATTTTCTTTTTCTTCATAGGACTTATTGTGGAACAAGTTCCTAATCTTCCTTGCGCACATTTCAAAACCATCTCCTGATAATGACATAGTGACAAGGTTCAAGAGAGAAGTTTTAACAATGTTTCCTTCTTTATCAGAGATCCTCACCAGGCTCTGATACCACTTGTAGGATCGAGTACTTCGAGCTTGATTGAGCTTGGTATAAACAAGAACCTCTATATGCTATACAAGTGTTTATGCGGAAACTAAACAGCAAGTATAATAAAGAAGAAAACTATAAACGACAATGATCCTCTATGGATCAAACTATGAACTAGGAATTGTAATATTGAATATTGAAAAACGTTAAAGGCGTACATAAACTCATAGACGGGTTTATCTTTTATACTAACAAGATCACCTAACCCTAACCCGTTCTACAAGAAAACGTGTGAAGAGATAAACAACAATCTCTTCTAAAAATAAATCTTAACAAACATTCTAAATATACGGATAACAAATAATACTATCCGCAGCAACAACACTATTGGCAGGAACAAGATAACACTGTCGGCAGCAATGAGCTTTCAGCAGGAACCAAAGCTATCGGCAGGAACCAGCTTAACACAATCGGCAGCAACAATGAAACTCTTATTTTCCAGAGATCCTAACAATTAGAGATATTTCATCTATAAGAGGCTAACAGAGTTAAGAAAATCATTTGCTTATTTACTAGATTGGACCCAACCCGACACATTGGCTGTTGATCAGTTAAATACGTTGTCTAGCTAGACTAAACTAAATCGATGAACCACTTTAATTTTCCGACTGTTACCGCGACTCTTACTATGTTACTAAAATCATGATGGTGAGGAACAGGAGCTGAGTGAAATAATGGCAAAACTACAAGTATGGTTTATGTAAATACATGTGGATTTTGACGTCCTAAAAGCTTAATAAATAAAATATACAACTGTGCCAGAAGATGCCCAAGACTTCGTCTTCATGACTTTTCGACACCACACGTTTCTTCATTAACTTTCAAACTCAATAACTTCGAGATTAAAACACGAAGACATAATCAATCATTGTTCCTATTATGATAATTGTAATCTGTTGAAAAATCATTCAAATATTGTATTTTTGTAATTACTATTATCACAAATACTAATAAATCTCTTATATGATAAAGGAAAAAGGAAAAAGGAAAAAAATGAAAATGAATTTTTCGCATCAACCAATAAAATAACTTAATTGAAATCGATGCCTTCTATTAGACAATTAGAAAGTCAAAATTGAGTTTTTAAGTCAACATTGCTCAATTTTTTGTCCAGTTAAAAAATATATAAAAATGTATGTGTCAAAATTGTAAAAAAAAAAGTTTATAAAAAAGTTAGTTATTTTTTAAATTTTTGTGGTTAATTTTAAAATAATAATAAATTTGATTATGTAATTGATGTAGAAAATAAACTATAAAAAGTTAGTGTAAATTGACAATAATAAACTTTAAAAAACGGATGGGGTAACTAACTAAATTTTAAGGGTTATATTTGAAATAATGTTATATTGTGATTTGTTAATATAATTTACATTTAAGCTCAAAACTGTATAAAAGATCTAATCTTAAATTTTATATAATAAATTCACAAAAACTATTTATTTTTGAAAAGTAACATTTATCCTTTATTGTTGTAGTTTATCTAGAGGACAATTAAACAAGTATCGAACTTTGACAAACCTAATTGATACGACTTATATTAAATTTCTTTTAGTATGACTTATGTCAAAGCCCTCCGTGTGGAGGGATGCATTCCCGAGTTTTATTTTGAAAGAAAAGAAAAGAAGTGGAAGAAAACAAAATAAAAAATCGTGTTCCTGAGTTTTTACAGGAGAGAAAATAAAAAAAGATGAGATGAAATTTGGCTAAATCTCTCATAGACTTTCTTCAAAACAATGGAATAATTTGGAAGGATGTTATATTAGAAAGCTTTTAATAAATATAATTTACTTAAATGACATAATATAAAACATAACTTTTATACATAACAAAGAGTATAATTGTAAAATCATTAGTTATCTCTTCTACTATATCCTAACTCAGGAACATAATATGCAAAATGAAATTTTATTCTTTTCTTTCATTTCAAAAATTTAAGAACAAAATGAACCATTTTTTTTTTTTTTTTTTGTTCAGATGATCTGGGACGAAACTTATGTTGTAGTTTAATCTTTGTAAAGTTAGTAAAGAAAGTATCATATAACAATCCAAAAATTAATAGTTGCAATTTCGGCCCTGTTAATGAAGTGGTAAACTCTGTCACTGCACATGATAGGTTAACTAGTCCAAATCCAATTATAGGTCTAAGGGTCTATTGAGTTTATGGTTAGGTTGTTGATACCTCAAACTTTATAATCCACATACAAGTTTACTTGATACACATAAAAGGACAAGCATTCAATGCATGAGTACAAGCATTCAATGCATTCAATGCATGTGCATCAAGTAAACTTGTATGTGTATTTATCACTCCCCTATGGTTATGTTGTTTATTCCACAAACTTTATAATATTTGTAATTATGTTGTTTTAGTTGGATGTATATGAAATTGACTTTATTATATAGATAGACATTCAATTTTATGCAGAGGTAATTACCAAAATAGTATTTGAAAAAAAATATGGTCCATTTAATAGTCACTCTCAACACCTCTTTCTTATTTTGGTCATGCTCGACTGCTCGACTCCACCAGAATCATGACACGTGTAATTCCCTTGTACTTGCAAAAGGTACAAGCAAATCTTTAGTGAATCTTTGTTACTATTCCCTTTTTAAAAGTCAATGCTCGACCGACGGTGCTCGACTTAAAAACTGCTCGACTGACGGCGTACCTTTTTGAAAAATATATTTTCAAAAGATTTGATTTGTACTTTATGTCAGAATTTATTATTTGTACTTTTAGTTATTTTTTTATTCAAAAAACACATACACACACACTAATTAACTGTTTTTAGTAAAAAAAATTCAAAAAATTTACAATCCTTTCCACTTTCCAGTAAATCTTTCAAGAACACACACCAACACACACTAAACACTGTGCATGCATTAAATCCTTCAAGAACACACACCGATTAGAACACACACCACACTGCATTAAACCCTCTTTCAAATCCTCTATTATTCCGATCAAAGATATGGCTGCTAGAGAAGTAAGTAATATGTGCGATTTGCACAGTAACGCACACGTTTTTTTGTATAAGCCCTTTCGTTTGGTATTTTTTGGTTTGATTGATAGAGCATTGTGGTTATTTTATCATTGTGGTTGTTTTGAATCATTGTCTGCATTGTATTTTAAGTGCCATACCTGGAATAAATAATTGTTGAAGGTGCCAAATCATTGTGGTTGTTTTGAATCATTGTCTGCATTTGTGGTTAGGGTTTGCTCTAGGCATTTAAGTGCATATTTTAGGCAGTTTATGGTGCATATAAGGAGCGTTTTAGCAAAATCCAAAAGCTAAATAGCAAAATCCACACTGTAATCTAGTAGCTATTCTAAGATTTCTAGAGTTAGTTGCTGGTTAATTTTCTGTTAGATTGTGTATATGTGTGTTGATGTTTAAGTAATGTGAACTATTTTGTTAGAATTAAGGCTATGTTTGGCAAAAATGAATAGTCGGTAGTAGCTGTGTGTTTTATGAAAGCATTTAGTAATGTAGCTGCATATGTAAAATGTATAATGACGTAACAGCTACACACCAAATGCTTCATTTATTAGCGGAATTAGGAACGTTTATACAAAAAATAAAAGCTAAACGCTCGTTGCCAAATGAAAACCAAAAGCTATAAGTAAGATAAATGTTAAACAATCCTAAATTCCCCAACCCTCAACAAAACAGCTATTGCATTACGCTAATAAGTTAATGCTTGAGTTCATATGTTTAGGGCTGATTGTAAGCTTGTTAGCAGGTCATTACTAACTCTAGCATGTGGTTTCATCCTTGCCATAGTCTATGACCGCAGGGGTAATGTTAAGCGCGTTAGTAGGCCATTGGTGATAGCAAATGCCCTCCTGCAACTGTGTGGTTAGTTATATGATTAATATTTGTAATAGCTCATGATTTTTTACTAGGGATATTCATTATGGCGTGTTTGCCAGTTGCCAGCATAACCAACTTATATGGTTGTGGAGGAATTTTCTTGGGGGCCTATATAAGGCGGAAATTTATCTATCCATTTGGAGGCAATTTGGCTCACCGCTCGCATGTCAAAATCTGTATTTTTTTCATGATTGACTATTAACTTTTTTTAAACCAAGTCATAGTTAGCTATTTAGGAATGCTCTATTAGTTGGTAAGCGTGTGCAATGTATGTTATTGCAATCTTCTGTTTTTTTCTTTCTATATTTGTTAAATGTTATGTTAATATCTCTTTGTAACATATGCTAATATCTCTTTTTATCCTGTGTAGTTGTATGCTGCGAAGGTGAGTACCAGAACTAAGTTGCACTACATAAAAAAGATAAGCCAAAAATTGAGCTTCAATCAAGAGCGGCTTAACTTTTTTAAAAGCACCGTTTTTGGTCAATGGTTGAATATCAAAACATACGAGCATGACAACCATGTGCTTCACTACTTACTTCAACATCAACGCGATGTTGTAAACCCCGACATAAATACTCCTATGTATTTTGATATTTCGGGACACACTCTTGAATTTGGTCGTGAAGATATGTGCTTGGTGTTAGGCTTTCGTTTTGGTGATGTTTCTTTAGACATAAAGAAACGCGAATCTGGTTTTGGTAAGCGTATGTTGAGTTTTCTTAAAGAGAGGCGGTCCGAGAAAATTAGTGCCATAAAGACTGAACACCTCGTTCGCATTCTTAATGATCAAGATGAGTTTGATATGCTTTCAAATGATGATGCTGTGCGCCTTTGCCTGCTTATATTCTTAGAGAATATTTTTATGGGCAAACAGGAAAGAAATGTAATCCCCAATGAGATACTGGTTTTGGTAGACGACTTTTATGCATGGAATGCATTTCCATGGGGCGAGTATATCTGGGTAGAGTTTCACAAGAAGGTTTATAATGCGGTTTCAAAGGTGAGAGACCGTCACTTGACAGATATTGCTTCCAAGGGCGATCGCTACACTGCCACATATACGTTGTGTGGATTTGCTTTCGCTTTGAAGGTTGGTACATTTCATAACTTAGGATTCATTAATAATTATTTAATTCTGTGATGTAACTTGTCATTTTTACGCTAACGTTAATAAAAAAAAAAATCAGATTTGGCTTTTGGAAACCTACCACAATTCAAGAAATTGGTGGAATAAAGAAGAAAATGTGATCCCTCGGGGTGTTGCTTGGGAGGATGGACAGAGGTTTGAGAAGACTGATTATGATCTTCTTTTTCATACTACTCAATGTTTTCGCCTAGTACCGACAGGTTATAATATTCTCTTTTAGACACATTGTTTATGATTTTTAATGTTATTAAGAGCATATGGTCAGTTTATAAATACATTTTTTTACTTCAGAGACTGAGATGAATCAACTTTGGTGGAGATCAAGTGTAGACTATTTCCGGAGGTATGATACGAGGTTGTACATTGCTACTACACCTAGTCCAGCCATTGCTACACGAGCAGCAACCAATAGATCAGTTCGGCCCCCAAAGCTAACACCACGTAGAAAAAGTGGTTCGGCTGTTGGTCCTGATGTTCATAGGAAGGTGGGGGAAGACATGCCACCTACAGGAGCAATTACTTCTCAAATGGCTAACATGCAAATGCAAATTAATGAATTACGTAATTTTGTAAAGCATTTGAAGCCTGATGAGGTTACCCCCATTCCTACTCGTCATGAAGAATTGCCTTCTGGTGCAACAGTTCCAGCCCAAATGGCTCATATGCAAGATCAAATTAATGAACTTCGTGATTATATCAAGAATTTGGTGGCTGGCGGGGTTAATCAGAAGAATGGTGATGGTAGTCAATCCGACACTGCAGAAGCTTTTGTTGAAAAGGTTATATTACTAACAATCCTTTTAACCTGTTTTTTATATTTAGTTTTGCTTCTAGCGATTATATAGATGAATTATGAACCTCCATATTACAATATAACAAGAAAGTTTCCTAAATCCTTAACTATCAATATGATTCAGCTTTCCAGTCCTATAATCTGATAATATATGTAGAGCCCCAAATTTATTAGAACAATATGAAGCTAAACTTCTACTTGGTATTTCGGTTACTGGCAGCTGTGAGCAACATGTTTGTATCCGTTAACTCACTTTTTTTCACAGCTGTGTATGTCTATTACATGTTAGCTTATCTTAAAGGAATTTGGAGAATGGAATTGTTTGTATGTTTATTAAAAGCATGAGTGAATCCAGTGAGTAATTATATAGTCATATAATATGAGCATAATATATACATATTTCTGAATTCACTTGCATTGCTTGCTCTGAAGAGGCTGTGGTTGTAAATATACCATCTTCCTAAGGATGTTTGTAAGCATTTATGACTTTGGTTGACTGTCAAAATGTTCCACCGGTTGTCTTTTTTAGATAGTTAGTTTGTGTTTGTCCGTAGTTGTTTGTGTTTTTGAGTTTGTATACTATTAACTGTTATGTATAATAGAACCATATTTTTATTTGTTTTGTTTTTGTTTATTAGTGTAATTGATATATTTTTTTCAGACCGGTACTGACAATGACGATAATATGGATGTGGATAAGGATTCAAAGGTTTGTTCTTTACCTGACAATGATGATAATATATATATATATATATATATATATATATATATATATATATATATATATATATATATATATATATATATATATATATATATATATATGTTTTACATTTGTTGATAGCTTTGATTAATATATATATATAGGGGAGGGTTAATGTGAGAGATTTCTTAAAGTTTTAAAAATGAGAACTAATATCCACCGTTAGATCTATTGATTGGTGCTAAATGATATTAATGATTGATGGATGGCATTTGTGTAATTAAGATCAATTATAAGGGCTTTATGTATCATAATAATATACTCATTTATCAAATTTCATGGCCATATTAAATACTCATTTATACCCTTATTGAATGCAAACCCTCGTTTTTTGTTACTTTCTTGTTGTTAGTACGAGTAATCTCCTTTTTTCAATTTTTAAACCAAATACACTTTAAAGAAAATCATACGCATACACATTTGCGACTTAATTCAAGTTCTTTTCTTTTTCTCTTTTTTTTAATTCACTTTTTAGTACTTCAATTTTTAAAAGAATAAACTATTAATATCTTACGGTCAAAACAGTACCCAACGACATTTTTTTTTAATTCCATACCATAATTCAAGTAATATGATACATTGATACATGGGCCATACATACAACCGCTAATATCATATTAAAAATGATACATTGATACATGCGTCATACATACAATATCTGATACACTAATACATGGTCCATACATACAGTGATTTATGGTTCATACATACATACAATAAATGATACATGGGTCATACATACATACAATAAATGATACATGGGCCAAACTTTACACAAACTTTGATTAACTTTCTGCACCAAAAAAAACTTTGATTAACTTTGCTTGCTATTTTAAATTTTTTTGCTCGGCTTGCGGGCTTGGTCATCTTCAAATTATTATTTTTTCTTAAGGTTGGTAAATGTTGTAGGCGTATGTTGTTTTTTATAGGAAGATTTTATTCCAATCTTAACAGGATCAGGAGTTGGATAATTTAATTGGCAGTAATGAATTCTTGGGGCAATCTATTAAGTCCATCTTATTCACAAACAAGAACTACCTCTTGAACTAAGTAGTAATACATTAGCGCAAAACCAAAAACTACAACAGTTACAGTATTTTTTTTCCGTTTCTTCCTGATACATGACAGACAGAAACACAAATCTGTCTTTGCGTTTCTTCCTCTCAAATCGCAAAAACCACAATAATTAACAGATCCAAAATACACCCTCCTTTTGCAGATGGTCTCGTTTTGGTGTGGGGTTGGATATATTAGATCATTGAGTTTCGGTTAGAGTTTCTTACCCGAACTCGAATCAATAACCGAGACCATCAAACTAAGTATCACACAAACAAAAACACCAAACTCGAATCTGATGTATCACACATATTCGAGAAAAAAAATGAAGATGGAGGCTTCAATCAGGTCGCGGTGGCTATAGCACAAAAAAATGATTGGAGGTTATCGGAGTCGGTGACCATAAACAAGAACGACCGATCGGATTTTAACGCAGATCCGGCGTCGGCTAAAGAACAACCGAAAATATATAAAGTGGTTTTGAAGAACGACCTACCCCAGACCATAACGATTGTCTGTTCGAAACCAAGGTTTTGAAGAAAATATATAAAGTGGTTGTCTTTTTGTTTGTGGTGTTGTACGAAAATACTAAAAAAATTGCTTTTACTGCTTAGAGCTTAGGAGCAGATTTTTGAGATACATGGTTGTGTGTGTTTAGGTATGAGAGAGAAAAGAGGCGTGTTATGATAAACAAAAGGGAGAGATGGAGGTTTTAATTAGGTTTAAGGAGATAAGGGGGTTAAATACCAAATCTACCCTTTCAATTACATTACTAATTTTTTTTATTCTTTTTTAATTAAGTGCCACATGTCATACTTTTATTGGTTCTCACTTTTAAAACTTTAAGAAATCTCTCATTTGATCTCAATTATATATATATATATATATATATATATATATATATATATATATATATATATATATATATATATATATATATATATATATATATATATATAACAGGAGGCGTTACACGTAGATAATGCCACATAAATGTCACCTCAATGCCACATAATCATAATAATGCCACATAATCATAAACTATACCACTTGGCATTTCTTGCTGCAGGAAAAATTGGACAGAAATTATGTTAAAAATTTATACTTGGTGAGATTCGAACCTGAGTCATTTAATCTACATACAAATGCTTCAACCACTAGACCAAGCCACTTTTTATGATTTACAATACAAAATAAGTAAGTCATGCTTAAATAATTGATATTGTTAAGCTATATTTAAGGAATAGATTATGCATAATTATATAGCACATATCTATTCCTCAATTATAGTGTGAGAATTATAAACTTTAACCTTTTTAATTTAATTAAACTTTTTTTGTACATTGTTATTTATATATATGAGGCGTTTTATTTTGCAAATGCAAAAAATGGTACATACCAACGGACCAATCAGGGCCGTTGGATCAAAAAAACAAATTTTAATAATAAAAAACACGGAGGGACCAAAGTTGCCAACCCGGCAAAGTTACCCCAACAAACCCCCTTTCTCTCTCAAAATCACCTCTCACTCTCCACCCGGTCATATTCACCTTTCTCTCTCTAAAAATCAACCCTAAACCGCCATTAAAACACCAAAATCAACCAATTTTTACCGTTAAAATCATCAAAAAATCACAAAAATGGAAGAATCATCAAATGCGCAAGCAGATCCCCCAAAAAAACAGGTTCAAAATGAACCTACTGAAACTGAAAATGAAGGTACGACTAATTATTTACTAGTTTTATTAGTATCTCTAGTGATTTTGTACTTATTTATGAATAATATCGATCATTATGAACATTTTGTGTATTTTTTGTTAATTTTTGATGTGATACTGTGATGCATGTGATGATTATCAACTTATTTGAGTTTTATAAGATGTTATTTATTTAGATTATACAGTTTTTGTTGATTTTATATATTTTTTGAGAGATTTTTATAATAATGTGATGAATGTTGTGCTTTTCTTCAGTTTTTGTTAGTTTATCACTAGTGATAAAAAGCATTTGTAGTTATTTTATTCAGTTTTTGGTAGTAGAAGATCTGTGATGATGATAAAAAAATTGTAATGCATTACTTCAGTTTTTGGTAGGTTATCACTAGTGATAAAAAGCAGTTGTAGCTATTTAGTTCAGTTTTTGCTAGTAGAAGATCTGCGATGATAACGAAACATTTGTAGTGACTCACTTCAATTTTAGGTAGCATATCACCAGAGATAAAACAGTTGTAGATGTCTTATTCAGATTTTGGTAGATTATCACCAGAGATAAAACAGTCGTAGATGTCTTATTCAGATTTTGGTAGATTATCACCAGAGATAAAACAGTTGTAGATGTCTTATTCAGATTTTGGTAGATTATCACCAGTGATAAATCAGTTGTAGATGTCTTATTCAGTTTTTGATAGGTTATCACCAGTGATAAAACAGTTGTAGATGTCTTATTCAGTTTTTGGTAGGTTATCACTAGTGATAAAACAGTTGTAGATGAGCACTTGTACTGATAACTAGTATATATGATGAGAGACTAATTTTGTGCTTTTTGAAAAAACGTAGATTCTGATACTTTTGCGGATCAGGGCTCGATAACAGCTTTAAGCGGTTAGTTTATGTTAATAAATCTTTAAACAAAAAAATTGCATACATTCTCTTCTCTTAATATATGTAAAATTGTGAATGCAGTTCTGAAAACACTGGCATTCTTGAATCCATCTCCAGAGATTAACACAAATAAAGGTATATTGTAACATCTAAGCATGTCTACTTTAGAAGAATTAAGTGTGATAAAAAACTGAATGTATGCGACGTATTAATTTGACATTTAGGTTCTGTGTTTGTATACTTGCAGTAATGAATACGTATACTTGCAGTAATGAATGTTATAAATTATACAGCGCATACACATTCAAGGTTTATTTATCACATATCATATTCATAAACTTATTTGGATTTGTTTTATGCAGGTTTAAGTGGTAGGTTATCACTAGTAACAGCACCTAATCCACCAATCTTAGTTACACCAATAAACCAAAGGTCACCTGCCGAAAAAAACAACTGAAGACACACCAACACCAACACCAACACCACCAACCGTTGAAGAAACAACTGATGTGTTAAGACCCGATAGTCCAACAGATTCAAGGATTGTTCTGGCAACTTTGCAAAGAAAAAAGACTATTGGAAAGAAAAAACCAAAAGGAGGAAAGGAGGCAAAAGAAGACAATGAAGAAGAAGAGGCAGAGGCTACAAAAAAGAAGGTTGAAAAGGCAACGAAAGACATTGTCAAGAAAAAACCAACAACAAAGAGAAAAATAACAGAATCACCAAGTGCGACAACAAGAAGCGCTACCAAGAAACAAAGATTAGAAGAAGAAGAAAAGGAACAGCAAAACAAGAAAAAAAATGAAAAGAAAAAGAAACAGGAAGAAAAAGTTGAAAAAAAGAAGGTTGAGAAAAGGAATGTTGAAACAGTGAACGTTAAAAGGAAAAGAGTTGAAAAAAGGAAGAAGGTTGCAGAGGATGATACGGAAGATGAAGAAGTTGTAGTAGAGAAAAGGAAGAAGGGTAAGAATAAGAGAAACAAAAAAGAGGAAAAGGAAGAGATGGAAGATGAAGATTTTGTTTTAGATAAAAAGAAGGATAAGAAAAAGGGTAAGAAAAAAATAGAGGAAAACTTCAAGAGGTTAAGATCAAAGACGACTGCAAAACCATTTTATGATGCTACACATGCATTGACCACAGAGAGAAAACAAAGGGTCAGAGAGATGGGATTTGGATCATTAATTGGGTTTCCAATCGAAAAAGTTCCTGGAAAACTCCCATACTTTGTCTTGAAAAACTTGGATGTGGAGACAATGGAGATCAAGTTACCAAATGGCGGGATAATCCAAATAACTCCAAAAAAATCAGAGAAGCACTGGGAATACCGATGGGTAACAAATCATTCTATGCTAAGAGACCAAGGCTGATACAGGAAACAATGTACTGCAGATTCATGGCGCAGCTCCCAAAAAAGCAAAGGAACAGAACAACAACAATGTTATCTAATGTAATTCAAACAACGGAAGGAACAGACTTCCTTTTTGATTTGAATTACTTGATGCTTTTTGCAAACTGCCTTGTGAATTGCGATAATTCATCTAGATTGAAGTATCATGTCCTGGAAAACATACAGTCACCCGAAGACATACCAAACATCGATTGGTGCACATTCATTTGGAATGTCTTAAAAGAAAGCAAGAAAGGCTGGAATGATACCACGGTTGAGAATTGGTACTACGGACCGAATCTGACGTTCACGGTAAGTAACAATTAAATTTAAAAATAAGCTTTCTATGAAATGTGATGTACAGTATCACCAGAGATAATTTCATAATTTTATTTTTTATAATTGAGATAAAAAGCTTATAAAAAACATATCACTGGTGATACTAGACATATATAATCAACAGGCTAAACTAAATAAGCATCTAGGATTAGTTGATAGGTATGCAAATAATTATCAACAGCTAAATATACCACTATCATCAAAAAGCTGATAGTGGTATATTGCTTATTAGTAACGCCGTTAGATTTAACAGCTTAAACATGATGATAATTGTGCAGTATCACCAGTGATATGTTTAGCTTTTGAACATGATGATAATTGTGCAGTATCACCAGTGATATGTTTAGCTTTTCATGAAAACTATAAAATAATTTCAGAACATGAAAGCCCATTAATGGAAGTTTTGTTTCATTGAAAACAGCTCATTTACTTGCATTACACCAAATTTGAGGAAATGGACGTCCCACGAAAATGGCCCGCAATAAAAAACTGGAACACAAGTCTATTACAGGCAAGGGAGGACATGGAAATATATAATGGAGAGATTGGAAAGGTGATGGTAATAGAAGAAGATGAAAACAGTAAAAAAAATGAAGATGAAAAGCTGAGACAGGTAAGATATCACTAGTGATAAATTACCTTATTGAATGATATCACTAGTGATAAATGCTTATGTATTTTTTTTTTTTTTTTTTTTTTTTTTTTGTTTTTAAATACAGGATATATATGACACAATAGAAGAAAGCTTTAAAAGAGTTTTAAGAGAGAAAGAAGAGTTACAAAATTCAATCAAAATAAGCATGGAGATGTACGAAGGAGATGAAACGATAGGGAGGTTTATACAAAGGTTCAACTCAGAATTTAAAATAGGAATAACAACTGATAAATTCGGGAGATTGATAGACGATAAGGCAGGGCCTAGTCGAAGAGAAGATGAAGAAAGAAGTGATGAAAGTAATGATGATGGAGAAGGTGGAGAGGATGAAAGTGATGATAATAGAGAAAGTGAAGAGGATGAAAGTGATGATAATCAAAGAGGTAATGATGGTGGAGATGGTTCAACTGATGAAGATGAAGAAGATGATGACGGAGAAGAAGACAGAGAATCTACTGAAACTGAAAAAGAAGGAGAAAAATTGGATGAAAACATAAACGATGCTGCCAAAGAAGCTGCAGCGAAAGCAAAGCAGGAAACAGAAAAGGTTAGATATCTTGAATAGTTATTATTTGTATGCAGTATCACTAGTGATAAGATTCTTATATATACTTAATTTTTTCTTTTAATTAAACAAAAAAGAAGAAACAAAAGAAGCAATCTAATAGTTTTTAATTTTTAAATAAAACAGGCCGCAGAAGCTGATGCAAAAAAACAGAAAGAAGCAAAAGAAGAAATGCTTCAAAAGCAAAAAGAAGCCGCTGAGAAAGCAAGAAAAGATGAAATAAAAAAGGTAAATAAAAAAAAAAAAAAAAACTAATATCTCAAGTGATACACTATAATAACTTGTTATTTTTTAACAACAGAAAGAAGCAAACAAAAAGAAAGAAGCAGAAGAGAAGAGCAAAGCAGAAGCAGAAGAGAAGAAGAAAGAAGCTGCTGCGAAGGAAGAAGCAAACAAAAAGAAAGAAGCAGAAGAGAAGAGGAAAGCAGAAGAGAAGAGCAAAGCAGAAAAAGAGAAAGCTGAAAAACAGGCAGCAAAAGAAGCTGCTATGAAAGAAGAAGCAAAGAAAAAAGAAGAAGCAGAAGAGAAGAGGAAAGCAGAAGAGAAGAAAAAAGCAGAAAAAGAGAGAGCTCAAAAAGAGGAAGAAAAGAAAGCAGAACAGAAGAAGAAAGCAGCAGCAGCTGCAAAGGAGCTTAATGAAAAGAGAAAGGTGAGATACTTTTGATGGTATGAAAATATACATGCAATTATTTTTTTGTTTTTACATGTTCTTTGCTTTTAGAATACCAGGAGATACTATCACCAGTGATACCAGTGAGGTATCACCAGTGATACCAGTGAGGTATCACCAGTGATACCTCATATGAATGTGATATCACCAGTGATACCAGTGATATCACCAGTGATACCTCATATGAATGTTTTCTATTTATGTCATATCTGATAAATGGTTGATGAAACAGCTTGCATATTTACAATATACATGCAATTATTCGTGAGTGGTATGTTTTTGTTTCCATTTACGTTGTTGTCAAAATGGAAAACATTTAGTTTGATTTAACTTTAATTTTATTTTGAAAATGGAACAGGCTGAAAGAGAAGCTGCAAAACAAGCAAAAGTTCCAGAACAGGCTGAAAGCCCATCAGTTCAAGTAAAACCATTCGGAACTGGAAAGGACATTGATGAAGAAAGCATCGAAAAAGAAAAAAAAGAAGGAAAAAGGATTGTTAAACCATCAATGTACTTAAAGTCACCGTATAATAACAAAATGGCTAATGTGATGGAGCCATTGACAGAAGATGAAACACTGTTAGCATACAGCATGTTTTCAACACAAGGAGACATCCTGTAAGATTCTTATATTTTGCTGCTTATACTTTAAACTATGATATTATCACCAGTGATATTCTATACATAACAAATAAACTGACATTTATCACCTGTGATACTAAAATACAGAGACGAAGTGTTTGATGATGGAAAGGGAACAGTAGTACCAAGAATAACGATGCAGACACTTTCGACAGATATACAAATAGATAGCCAGGTAATTGACGCATTCGTTGCAGTGATGAATGCAGAAGAGAGAAGAAAAATAAACAAAGAAAAGAGACGATACTATTTACCATTGGCTGCAACGGTAAATATCTAGATTTTCTATGCGTTTAATAACAAAAAATTCATTTTGAATAATCTTTTATCTCTTGTGATAAAACAGCAACAAGAGATTCAGAAGAAGGAAAGAGACCTGAACGCACAGATAGAGATTTTTTCGGAAACAATCAACAAGGATAAAAAATGTTACAAATTGAGAGATGCACGCCTAGTATTCTTCCCAATCATTGCTCATGGTCATTACTATGTAATAGTTTTCAACCTTGAGAAAGGTGGTGCTCTAATACTGGACAACAGTATTTCTGATGGTGATTACGAAGGAAAATACAAAGAAATCTTTGTTTTTGTGGTAAGCAACGCCTGGACTGATCTCTATTTGATTTTTGTTTTATTTGGATTAATATCACTAGAGATAGATTATGAATACTTTTTATTCTATTTGCAGAAAGAGATACTTGTTCATTACTTGTTTAGAACTCAACACCCAGCTTCGATGAAAGTAGATAAAGAAGCGCCACCAAAGATACCAAAGATGAGATGGAAAACAAAAAAAAACAAGATAGATTGTGGCCTCTATATGATGATGCATATGGAGATGTTTCAAGGAGAAATTGGACCAAAATGGAAGATAGACATCAAGGACGAAAACAACAGACAATATGCTGAACAGATCAAAAGGATGAGGATGAGGTATGCAGCCAAGATCCTCTTGAGTGAGGTGAACAAGAATATCAAGATGGTGTCAGATTTCGCAATAAAGTTTGGTGAAGAAAACAGTGATAAAGAAAAGATGAAGATAATGGTTGAAGCAGCTATGAAGAAAAGGGCAGCAGAAGAAAAGAATTAGTTGACTTCCATCCTTTTCCAAAGACAATTTATT
This sequence comes from Artemisia tridentata subsp. tridentata, assembly GCA_021014915.2. Taxonomy (NCBI): domain Eukaryota; kingdom Viridiplantae; phylum Streptophyta; class Magnoliopsida; order Asterales; family Asteraceae; genus Artemisia; species Artemisia tridentata. Next base: position 344,966,437 of record CP139506.1, on the reverse strand, counting down.
TTCAAAGACAATTTATGTTTATGTTTTGTGTATTTTAAATTTCTAAACAATGTTGGTTAAACTAGGATTAAGAATTCGATAAGCAAAAATCCATTGAAGCACTGCCGAGCCACGGAATGTGACGGACAACTGTCCAAGTTTGGGGTTATCTAAGAATGACGGGAGGCTCTATTAGATCCTGAACCACATTCCCTGGTGGTGGATATTGTGCTACATTTTTTTCTGGATTTTGCGGAATCTGAATGCATCTAGGATTAGCTGATAGCTATGCAAAAAAAAAAAAACGATGGTATCTTTGTATTATCTTTCATGTGGATTTTGGGAAATGAAGACAGATGCAGTTTATCATTTATGGTTTTAAATACACATGCAATTATTTTTTTGTTTTTACATGTTCTTTGCTTTTAGAATACCAGGAGATACTATCACCAGTGATACCAGTGAGGTATCACCAGTGATACCAGTAAGGTATCACTAGTGATACCTCATATGAATGTGATATCATCAGTGATACCAGTGATATCACCAGTTATACCTCATATGAATCTTTTCTATTTATGTCATATCTGATAAATGGTTAATGAAACAGCTTGCATATTTACAATATACAAAATTTGATGCAATGAATGTACAAATGAAAAGTTTATTCTTTATGGTTTTAAATGCCTTTAAATTATATAAACTAGTGTGTGATTTTGAATGTATCACTGGTGATACCAGTGAGGTATCACCAGTGATACCAGTGAGGTATCACCAGTGATACCTCATATGAATGTTTTCTATTTATGTCATATCTGATAAATGATTGATGAAACAGCTTGCATATTTACAATATACAAAGTTTGATGCAATGAATGTACAAATGAGAAGTTTATTCTTTATGGTTTTAAATGCCTTTGAATTATATAAACCAGTGTGTGATTTTGAATGTATCACTGGTGATACATCATATTTTGTATAGCTGGTGATAACTAAAATATCTTTGGGCAAGTCTCTAAGCAGAAACTCTTTGGGCCAGTCACTAAGCCCAAATTATATTTAATTATTGGACTATTAAAGAAATAAAAACTTAGCCCATAAAAATCTTACTAACATTTGGCTATTAAAAAATAAAAAATAAACAATAATAAAAATAAAAAGTAGACATAAATTAGAAAAAATAAAAATACAAAGACCAAAATTGTAAAACTAAAATTAATCAAATCACAAGAGATAAAAAAGAATAGACACAAATTAGAAGAAAAAAAAATAAAAAAATAAAAAATACTAGGACCAAAAAAGAGTTAAATTGAACAAAAAACAAACCCAAATTCGCAAATACCCCCAATTTCTTATTCTACCGTTATGCCCTAGATCTGCAACATAAACTATCAGACAAAACACAGACCCACACACACACACACACAAACACACACACACACACACACACACACCATCAATACGTGTAAAAATCAAATTGTGAATCCATACGTATAAACATGAATGAATCGGAAGCTGAAAAAAAAGATAAGGGGAAGAAAATTGAACAAAATGTGGATAATGGTATGACAATCATTTCAATCAAATTTAACTATTTTCTGTTATTGTTTCCTTTGATTATTTTCTGTTTAAATTTGATTTTTAGGTCTTTAATATGTTAGTTAAACTTCTGTCAATCAAAATCCTACCTTATTATCGACTCTTTTAGCTTAAAAATCAAAATAGACTACTTTAAGGGGTGTTTGGTACCAGTGGCGAAGCTTGCCAAGTTTTAGTGGGGGGTCGGGATCTAATATACCGAAATTTCACAATTAAAATGGGGGGTCGAAACCTAATATATCGAAATTTTTCTACACGAAAACTATATACCCCCTATATCGCAAAAAAAATTTCGGGGGGTCGGGCGCCCCCCCCCCCCCCCCCTGTTTGGTAAATGTTAATTATAGTTGTTATAATTGGTTTATTGGCTTATTGTTAATTATCTATCTATGTTATCAATCTTAGCTTTTTAATATAGCTTTCGAGTAGCATTTGGTTAGCTTAAATTAGGGTCATTAGACTGTTTTTTGAATAAGCTTTGGTCTTAAAAATGCAGAAAATAAAACAGAAGAAACAAAAACAAAAAGACAAAAACAGTTGCCAAGATTAACATGTAAGAAAAGACGATTTGGAATGCAATTAGCAGAGCAACAAAAACAATTAGAGGAAAGAAAGAAAGAGAAAATGCTGATGAAGCAAGAAAAGTTAGAAGCGGCAAAATTAAAAGCAAAGGGTGAAAAGGAAGCAGCAGAGAAGAAAAAACCAGAAGAAAAAACTAAAGAACAGGTTAGTATCACTGGAGATACAAAGTTTGATGCAATTATTTTTTTGTTTTTACATGTTCTTTGCTTTTAGAATACCAGGATATACTATCACCAGTGATACCAGTGAGGTATCACCAGTGATACCAGTGAGGTTTCACCAGTGATACCTCATATGAATGTGATATCACCAGTGATACCAGTGATATCACCAGTGATACCTCATATGAATGTTTTCTATTTATGTCATATCTGATAAATGGTTGATGAAACAGCTTGCATATTTACAATATACAAAGTTTGATGCAATGAATGTACAAATGAGAAGTTTATTGTTTATGCTTTTAAATGCCTTTGAATTATATAAATCAGTGTGTGATTTTGAATGTATCACTGGAGATACTTTAAATGTAAATGTTGATAAACAAATTGCTAATGTCTTTATAACATTTTTTACGTTATACCACAGGCTGAAAAAGAAGTTGCTGAAGAAACAAAAGAAGCTGATAAAGAAGATGGAGCAAAAAGAGAAGAAAAAGCAAAAGGGAAAAGAAAAATAGACGAAACTGAAGATGATGATGAAAACGAAGAGATGGACAGAAATGTTAAAAAGAAGCGAAAGGTTTATACAATGTTGAGGGCAAGGACAACAGTTAACCACCTTTTTGAAGCAACGCATGGCCTAAGCGTTGAAAGAAAGAAAGTAATAAGAGAAATGGGATTCGGAGACTTGATAGATTTTACAATCAATGAAGTACCAAAACGGCTAGCATTTTATGTAGTAGACAGCCTCGACGTTGAAACAATGAACCTTAGGCTTCCAACGGGTAACTTACAACTTTCTCCACAAACAGTGAATGTAGTTCTTGGGTTACCAAAAGGATCAAGAAGGTTGGAAAGAACTCAAGGACAAAGGGAAAAGAATGATCAATTTGAACAAGAATGGAAGGATCAATACAAAGATGAAATCAAGTTGACAACAAAAGCAATATCAAACCAGATAAAAAAGACAAGAAACACAGACTTTATGTTCAAAATGAACTTTCTAATGCTAGTTGCAAATACATTGGGAGAATGTGATAAGAACAATGTTGTAAAAACCACGGTATTGGAAAACGTACTTGAAGAAGATGACGTGGCAGAAATAGACTGGTGCAGATACGTGTATAAATGCGCAACATCATCAAAAAATGATTGGGCAAAAAGAAAGAAGGATAGGACAGAGGTGGTCTATTACGGCCCAGTAACATTCTTGATGGTAACTCCTAAATATTTATTTGTTTTTTCTTTTAACATGCAATTTTTTTTTTTGTTTTTACATGTGCTTTGCTTTTAGTATACCAAGAGATACTATCAATTACTTTCATTTGTTAAAAAAGAACATATGAGGTATCACCAGTGATACCTCATATGAATGTGATATCACCAGTGATACCAGTGATATCACCAGTGATACCTCATATGAATGTTTTCTATTTATGTCATATCTGATAAATGGTTGATGAAACAGCTTGCATATTTACAATATACAAAGTTTGATGCAATGAATGTACCAAGAAGGATACCGGCTTTCAAAAGCTGGAACGCAAACTTGCTGAAAAGTAGGGAGACTATTGAAATGGATAGAATAAAATACTTTGGGATGGTGGAGATTTTAGGAGGTGTAACTGGTCTAAATGAACAAGAAGAAACAGCTCAAAAAGAGGTGAGTGTATGATATCTCTAGTGATATTAGATCATAATATGCAGAATATTATTTTATGACTTTAAAAGTATAACAAATGATTTAATAGACTTTCAATTGATTTACAGGAAATTTATCAGATCTTAGATGATAAAATAGAAAGCATTTTGAGTGAGAAAGAATTGATTGAAGCAACAATAATAGATACTATATACAAGTTTGGAAATGAAGGAAGGATAAACCAAATTAGAGAGAGATTGAATCAGATTTTCATAAACCCAAAAGGTAATTTCAAAGGAAGAAGTCCATTCTGTTCATCATCAACAGAATCAAGCGGTATCAAATTTGCAACAAGTGATGATGAAGATGACAACAATGGAGATGAAAACGCAGAATGTGGAGAAGAAAACAGAGAACGTGGAGAAGAATATGGAGAATCTATGATAGTTGACGATGATGAGGATGACAAACATGATGCCACAAATGATGAAAATGGAGAATCAAAATTTGATGAAGGTGCGCAAGGCAATGGAAACGAGGGGAGCAGTAGGAAAAAGAATGAGGCTCAAGGGGAAAATGAGGGGAGTAGTAACTTATGGGATGTATGTGAAGAAAACAATGAGGTAACAAGTCAAAAAAAGGAGGATGGCGAAAAATTTCAATATCAAATGAAATATTCTGATGATTATATTTTTGAAGAATTGGCAAAAAAAACTGATGAAGAACTTCAAAGAGAATTGAGAGAAGCGAAAGAGAAAGAAGACAAATTGGCTTCAAATAAACTTGATGACTTGACTGATGAAGAAGTTTTCGCAGCTTTCCAAGATCATGAATGGCAGACATTTGGGACTCAGAAAAAAGTAGAAGAAAAACAAACAGATAAAGCAGCAGATGAATCTTCAAAAACAGAAAAAGAAAAAGAAGAAGAAGGTCCATCTAGTTGTAAAAGTAGGGAGCACATTTATGAGTTCACACCAGGATCTATGCCTTCATTTAATCTAGGGTTTGATTCCCCGGAAGAACAATCGATACCATTCAAGAAAACAGAAACAGAAAAAGCAGCAGATGAATCTTCAAAAAGAAGAAGAAGGTCCATCTAGTTGTAAAAGTAGGGAGCACATTTATGAGTTCACACCAGGATCTATGCCTTCATTTAATCTAGGATTTGATTCCCCGGAAGAACAATCGATACCATTCAAGAAAACAGAATCAGATAAAGATGATGAAGAAAAGCAATATCGGTGCCTGCAATCACCCTATTTATACAAAAGGGTCAGCACGACAGAAGATATTACAAAGGATGAAATACTCTTGGCAAGAAGCATCTTTTGTATGCAAGGAGATGAAGCGTAAGATTAACTTTAAATCTTTATGAAATTTACTTGAATTTATCACAATTAATAAATAATTTGTAGTTTCTTACAGTTTTCACATGCTATTTTGTAAAAACAGAGAGCAAGTTTTCGACGACAAACGTGTAGGATTAATGAGAATGAATGTCCAATCACTAGCACCAGGGTTGAAAATTGAAAGTCCTGTGATCGACACCTTTGCTTCAATCCTAAATTACGAGGAATGGAAATCAGAGAAAGAAGTAAAGAGGCATTACTTTTATACATCAATGATGGTACGATAAAGTTTGATTCAATTACTTTCATTTGTTAAAAAATATGAATGTGATATCACCAGTGATATCACCAGTGATATCACCAGTGATACCTCATATGAATGTGTTTATGAATCAACTTAATTTAACTTGTTTTTAATTATCAAGCAGCTGCCGGGCATAATACAGGATAAGCCAGAATGCATGCTTACAAAGATAGATAAACAATACGATGAGTTTGCAAAGATGATTTCAATCCAGATGGAGGACGATATAAGCAAGCTACAATTTGACGACGTTAACTTGGTATATCGAATGACTTTTATATATTGAACAATGAAGTTTGTCTGTTATTTTAAAACATATATCAATTTTATAATTTTGCGATAACAGGTGTTCTTTCCAATCCTAGCACATGACCATTACTACCTAATCGTTTTCAACATCTACAAAGGAGCATCTGTGATAATAGATAACAGTCATTCAGGTGGAACATACGAAGGAAAGTACAAAGACAAATACGATCTTGTGGTAACAAAAACTATACTGAATGATTCATATATAATTTGTTTCTGTCAAATATATCTAGAATATCACTAGTGATACTACTCTAAAATTGACACTGTGTATTTTAATTTTCAGAAGGGCGTTTTTGCAAAGCATTTGTCTACATATGAACATCCTATAGCAGATCAACTGATGAATACAAAAAAAAAACCAACAATCTTAAACATGAACTGGAAGACAAAGAAAGAGAAAATAGATTGCGGTTTGTACGCGATGATGCATATGGATCATTATAATGGAAAGAGTTCAACAACATGGGAAACAGGAATGCTAAAAGAAACAAGCAAAGATCATCGAATGCAAATAAACAAGTTGAGATCCAAATATGCAGCAAAGATGATGCTACATGAAGTAAATAAAAAACAAAGAATGATGTCAAATTACGCAATAAAGTTTGAAGCCGAAAACCCAGATGAAGAACAAGTACAGAATCTGATCAACGAGGAGATAAAGAAAAAAATTGCAGAACAAAATGCAAAGGAGACTGAACCAAGTGGTTATTGAAACAATTAGTTGACTTTCATACTTTTCCAAAAGACAATTTATTTCCAAAGACAATTTATGTTTCTGATTTGTGTATTTTAGATTTCTAAACAATGTTGGTTAAACTAGGATTAAGAATTCGATAAGCAACAATCCATTGAAGCACTGCCAAGCCACGGAATGTGACGGACAACAGTCCAAGTTTGGGGTTACCTAAGAATGACGGCGGCTCTATTAGGTCCCGAACCACATTCCCTGGTGGTGGAGATTGTGCTATATTTTGTTCTGGATTTTGTGTAATCTGAATGCATCTAGGATTAGTTGATAGATATGTAAAAAAACGATGGAATCTTTGAATTATCTTTGTTCTGGATTTTGAAAAATGAAGAGAGATGAAGTTTTTATCTTTATGGTTTTACATTCATACAGGATATTTTTTTGTTTTTACATGTTCTTTGCTTTTAGAATACCAGGAGATACTATCACCAGTGATACCAGTGAGGTATCACCAGTGATACCAGTGAGGTATCACCAGTGATACCTCATATGAATGTGATATCACCAGTGATACCAGTGATATCACCAGTGATACCTCATATGAATGTTTTCTATTTATGTCATATCTGATAAATGGTTGATGAAACAGCTTGAATATTTACAATATACAAAGTTTGATGCAATGAATGTACAAATGAGAAGTTTATTCTTTATGGTTTTAAATGCCTTTGAATTATATAAACCAGTGTGTGATTTTGAATGTATCACAGGTGATAAAACTCAAATAAACACTTGAGATGCTATAAACTAATAAATCCAGAAAAAGTATCACAAGGGATACACAGAAATTCAATCATTCTAATCAACAAAAAATTCATAAAAAAAAAATGATGAAAAAACTATTTAAACACTTTAATGCTTTATCACAAGTGATAAATGTCACATATTCCATAAAGTCACAAAAATAAAAGAATAAACCAATAACTAAAAATCATACTTCAATTGCTCCATCAACTCCGCTTCCACCTGCTCCATCACCACCACTTCCGCCTGCTCCATCACCACCATTTCCGCCTGCTCCATCACCACCACTTCCGCCTGCTCCATCACCTCCATTTCCGCTTGCTCCACTCCTCAGTGGACAAGTTCGCCTGTTGTGATCAATAAACCCACAAATACCACATCCCTTCTTCTTCTTATTATTTTCCTCAAGTGCTATCTCACGCCCACTCTTAATACGATCCTTCATATATCCCTTATTACTAGCTCTTGAAGGATTGTTAACATTCTTTTTTTTAGGCTTCTTAACACCCAAAAACCGATGAACCATTTGAGCAACTGTGCGAACAGGAACTTTGGGCAAATCAGACTCAACTTCTGACTTTAGCTTTCTGAGCTTGCCTACAAAAGAAGTCAGCTTTGGTTGATTCTCAATCATCATACTGACACATGACTCAACCAAACTAGATGCCTCAATAGCAAGCTTTTCTATCTCTTCATTCTCTTGACCATAACGGGCCTTTTGCCTCCTCAAATCAGGTGGAATCAAATCCCTTGTCCAACGCTTGAGTATATACTGATCTGGGACCTTAAGCACATTACAATTCTTGAATACACAGAAAATGTGACGACACAAAATCCCGCAGCGGACAAAAAGCTGACAACAGCAAGCAACTGAACAATCTAATTTGTTATAAACCACCTTCATCAAAAAAAAAAAAATAAATAAATAAATAAACCATATAATACAATAGGTGATACTTCATATCACCAGTGATACCTAATATCACCAGTGATACTTAAACCAAAAATACATGTAAAAACAAAAAAATAATTGTACCTTGTACCGTCCAGCGTCTTTCTGATACAAAATAAGCTCTTCTTCAACATTCTCTGAAGTACTTTCTTCTTCATCAACAACTTCTGGTATAGTACCAGGAACCAATTTTTTCTCAGAAATAACAGACGCATCACATAACTCATCACAAGTTTTCGAGTCAATCGAACATAACCAGGAACCAGCAATAATCTCCTTTTGCACAAGCACAAACAACTTGCGAGTGTAAACCCTTGCAGCATGTAATTCAATTTCCAATGGCGTCAACAAAACAGGGAATGAGTCAAACGAGTTATGATCTAATCTTTCTTGAATATATCTCTGTTTCTCCATAGCAGACTCATATAAAACCATAAACTTAACAAGTGTGGAAGTAGGATTCGTGAAATGCGAAAAGAAGGAATTCTCACTTTCCGACCTCGATGTAGTCCTCATCAATCCACAAAGTGGAGAATCAACAAAGAATGCAGGAATCCATGAAGATCTAATCATATACATCTTGTTCAACCACTTATGATTTAGAAGGTTAAACTCTACCATCAACTCATTCCATCTCAACTCAAACTCCTCAGGACCAATATACATATTCCAAACAATCTTGCTAAATTTAGTCTTGAAATCAGTTTCATCATAGATTCTGGTAACAATCTGAAAAACAATAAAGTATCACAAGTGAAACCAAACAGAAATCATTAGACAGAACAATGCAAAAAACAATAAAGTATCACAAGTGATACCAAACAGGAATCATTATACAGAACTGCACAAAAAAAACAATAAATAATCAAAAGTGATAAAACAAATAATTTTATAAACAAATATCACAGGAAATAGACAAATATCAAAGGAGATAAACAACTTATAAAAATATCACAGGAAATACCTTAGACGGAAGCTTTTTCATGATATGCCACATGCAAAGCCTGTGCTTGGAATCAGGAAGCACCTCAGCAATCGCCTTCCGCATTGCACCATCTTGATCAGTCACAATTATATTTGGAGAACGAACAAATGCTTTCTTGAATGCTTGCAATAACCATATGTACGATTCAGTAGTCTCATTCTTAAGAAGACCAGAGCCAACAGTAACACACTTCCGGTGATTGTCGATAGCAGTAAAAGGGACAAAAACCATCCGATATCTGAAAAAAAAAAAAGGTATCTCAGGTGATACTATATAAAAAATGTAGAAATGCAATGGAAATATAACAGATTTAAAGAAACAAAGCGTACTTATTAGTCCTGTAAGTCGCATCAAATGAAACAATATCACCAAACTCTCTGTAGTTACACTTAGCAACCTCATCAGCCCAAAACAATCCACGAAGCTCAGCATTTTCAACAAAATAATCAAATGAGAAGTTTGACGTATAATTCATACGATCTTCCATACGGTTAATAAGCATCTGAGCATCACTATCCCCAATGAAACAATTTATACCACGAGTAAAGTTACAAAACTCAGTCTGCGTACCATGAACAAGAGCTGTGGATCCTTTCAACCCAGAATACAAACTATGAGCTTTAGTCGCACCAAGATTATGATTAGCTGCTTTCATAATGAACAGCTGCTCATGGTATGGTAGCTTCCTTTCACTTTTTGACAAATGTTTGTACTCTACACGATCTAGTGCATGATTATGCTCAACATCAAAGGTAGTAAGCTGATACTGAGATGTTCCAGGAATCATATGGAAAACTGCACGAGCTTTGCAACCAGTTACCCTAAAATTCGAAGTCCTAACTTGCTTATCACCCTTCTTACGAGCTAAAGTATTCAAATAAATTCTCTTTGGGCAACCTTCCCTATTGCAAACTAGATACTTCTCTTTTACAAAACCATTCCTTAACCTTTTCTGACTAGACTTTCTAATACCAAAACCAGCCTCTGAAGCATATTTCTCATACATACTAATGCATTCCTCAACAGAATCATATACACTCAACAGCTTTGGTAAAACACTAGCAGAAACTCTAGGAACCCAAAAAACCGATCCACCAGGAGTATCAATAAAATCATGATGAGCAAAAGATTGTGGAGTTTTAGGAACACTAGAAGCTGTAAAAGAAGGTAACAAAACACACAGTCAAAAGGATAACACAAAAAACAGCTTATAAAAAACATATCACTGGGGATACTACACATATATCATCAACAGGCTAAACTAAATAAACAAACATATCACTGGTGATACTGCACATTTATCATCATGTTTATGAAAAGCTAAACATATCACTGGTGATACTGCCCATTTATCATCATGTTTATGAAAAGCTAAACATATCACTGGTGATACTGCACAATTATCATCATGTTTATGAAAAGCTAAACATATTTATCATCATGTTTATGAAAAGCTAAAAATATCACTGGTGATACTGCAAATTATCATCATGCTTAAGCTGTTAAAACTAAAAGCGAAACTAATAAGCAATATAACACTATAATCAACAGCTTATCATCAACAAAAAAGCACAATTATAATCATGTTTAAGCTCTTAAAACTAACGGCATAACTAATAAGCAATATAACACTATAATCAACAACTTATCATCAACAAAAAAGCACAATTATAATCATGTTTAAGCTCTTATAACTAACTGCGTAAATAATAAGCAATATAACACTATAATCGAGAGGATAAACTAAATAAGCAAACATATCACTAGTGATATGCTTGATAAGCTTAAAAATCAAAATAAAACTCACATGATGCATTATCATCCTGAACACGCTTAGAAGAAGAACAATCACTGTAACTGCTACCAGAATTATCACAAACCGCAAAAGCTAAACGATCGGCAGCTACATCCACAAAACTGCTACCAGATCCATTACCAGAATTATCACAAACAGATAGAGCTAAACAATTGAATGAATTAATAGAAGATTCTGAAACGGAAACAGCAGGTTGATTAAGATCAAAAATCGCCATGAGCAATCAATTCGCGCAGAGTCGCGGTGGTGTTGTGATGGATCAGCGCAGAGTCGCGGTGGTGTTGTGGAAACTGATTATGACGGTGTACGACGGTGTAGCGGCGGTTTTCCGGTGGAAACTGATTATGGAGGGAAAGCGTAACTGATTATGGAGGGAAGTTGATTGAGAGAAAACACACACAAACTGTGTGTGAAAAAAAAAGCGAATGGAAAAAAAAAATAAAATAAAACTTTATATAGGTGGGTAAAATTAGGTTTAATTAATTAAATCTTAGATTAATTTTGGCCATTAGATCAAAAAGGATGGAGGGTGGAGATTTGTCCAATAGTATGTACAAAAAAAAGGGTATGCATTTGAATTTTCCTCTTATATATATATATATATATATATATATAACCCTTCTCCACCCCTAGCCCGATCGAGCTTAAAATTAGCATGCAGATTGGCGTCTACTTTTATTTATGGTATAATGTTAGAATAAACAAAAATTGTTTGCTTATTCTACGACAAATAAAGAGTTTAAAATTAGCATGCAGATTGGCATCTACTTGTTTTAAATCAGATTATTACTTTGAAATAATTAATTACATACACTTTTTTCTACTATATCCATTAAAGACTTAAAGTAGTATTTTCTATATATTAACATAAGAAACATGTAAACATAACTTAAAAGTTTGTCTTCACATCACTATCATTTTGTAAGAGTTTTTATGTGTACCCAACACAAAATTGCACCTCATTTTGTAAGAAACATGTAAACATAACTTAAAAGTTTGTTTGCATCAATCACAAAATGACACGTCATTTTGTAAGAGTTTTTGTGAAAGTTCTTTTGTGGCTCTATCATTTCTCATCTTTGTTTGACACTTCATGATTAAATGACTCTCAGCTCTGTTCAAGCTACTCTCAAAAACCTGTTTGAATATTGCAACAGATATCCACTCGTGGAAAAAGGATTATTAGGTTCGGTTAAAAAGATTTTTAAGAACGGTTTTTGAACCGTCTTAATAAATGGCATTCCAAAATATTAGTTGTGTTTTAGTTCGGTCTTTTATCCGTTCCTAAAAAGTGATTTTAAGTCACGGTTGTTTTTACCCGTTCCTTAAAATGGTTTTTTTTTTTTTTTTTAAAGTCAATTTTGGTTTTGGAGCTTTCCTTAAAATGGGTTTGTTGTGGCGTTCCTTAAAATGGGTTTGTTCCTCAAAATGGGTTCTTTCTGGAGCAAAATGCTATTTGACAATTGACTGGAGTAGATTGCTATTTGACAATCTAACACAAGAATTACATTATTAAACAATCACAATACAATAAGTACTTCAACAATTCCATTTTAAAAGCAACATATTACTAAATAAACAAAAAGGTTTAGCCATACAATGAGGCACAAGCCATCAGCAAACAAAAGATCCAAAACATCCTATTTAAATGAAAACAAACATCCTACTTATTATACAAATTAACACCAATATTTAAATGAACTTGGCTTGGCGTCACCAAATTTGAATACGGTAACTGAAAAGAAGAGATTTGGACCATATTGTTAAGCTTATCAAAATGGATGTATTGGTACTATCAAGTCTCACGGGTACATCAACAATTCTGCACTTCATTAAGAAGTCGGAAATAGTTCTATGCGGTTGACCTCAAACGGTTTCAAGATTGATCTTGGAGTGTCACGAGATGAGCATTGTAGAAAGAGGGATGCAGTGGTTATTCAAGCATCTTCTTTTCAGACCACAACTATAGTTTCAGATCATGTGTCGACTCCATTAAACACCAAAGTGGACTCACCTAAGAAAACAAGTATGGTATCTCCTTTAGTTAACGAGGCATTCAGCATTTTGATTCTTGGAACTCATTATTACATCAGTAAGCCTTGAGGTCGCACTAATCAGTTGCTAATGTTTGTATATACATTTTGCATCTGATTAGCGTTTGAGTTTTAACCTTCTTTGTGAAACATATGTAACATGTGTTTTTTTATTAAAAAAAATCAGAGGAAGTTGCGTTGATATTAATTAGGCATGGCGAGTTCACATAAATATCATGCGATCCGCTGAATAGGCTGCTCGGAAACCGGTGTACATTATTGGATCCAGGTACGCAATTTAAATTTTTAATCACAACTGCGATTTCTCCAATCATTCTGACACCTTCCAGGTCCACATTGATAACTTCTTTATACAAAAAAGGGGTGCGCCTCTCATGTTACATGGCTGTAGATTCTCAACAACTTGGTGATATGATGCTTGAGCTGCATGCTATTTGGCTTATGCCAGTCCATATTACGGTGGCGTTGATTATTCTATACAATTACCTTGGTGTTCCTTCATTGGTGGCTTTGGTCAGGATCTTGGCTGTTTTATTGTATGTTATTTTGGATACTAATTCTTGCGTATCACTTTCTATTTTATTTTTTTTAATAATTATATTCGATATACATTGTTTTCTTTTCATTCTTAATGCATTCAATAAATACTTTGGTATGTTTATAACTTATTTTCATTAACTTAATGTTTCCAACGATATTCATAAGGCTCGCCCACCCATCGGACGGGCTATGCTACTACAAATGTTGTTTATAAAGAAGCCTTATTCCGCGTTTGAGTTTAAATTATATACTATGGCGTTGCAAAGAACATTGTAACAAACACAAACAATTTGACAAACAGTGGTACTATTCTTTTAAAAATATTTGTAAAATAAACAAATTTTTAACACCAATATTTAGCTAAACAAAAAAAATGTAAACGATAATTATAAGTCATGCCCGCCCATTGGGCGGGCTTTGAAGTCTAATATATATATATATATATATATATATATATATATATATATATATATATATATATATATATATATATTTTGTAGGCAACTGGAATTGATGCAGTGGATGTTGGTGATAATGCAAATATGAATGTGGAAGAAGATATCTTCAATTATTTTGGTAAAGATTTATCTACACAAGAAGTGCAAGATGTAATGGTTGACCTTTTTGATGGTCAGGTAATGTATGCAAGTTATATTGTTTATTTATGAGTTAATACATACCAAATTTGGCCTGTTTACACGTGTATTTTATTAGGATGATAATGTTTGTGACGTTGAGCAAGATGTGGAAGTTAAGGGCTTCATGAGTGAAGAAAAAAAGTTACAGTCTCCTAATATGGTAAATATACGTTAAACATTTATACTCACATATTATGTGTAACATGTATACTCACAAAAAAGTTACAGGTTGATACTTGTTTTGGAGTTGAGCAAGATGTAAAGTTGAAGGGCGTGATGAGTGAGGACAACAACTCACAGGTGTTAGTGGAACATGAAGATGTAAAGTTGAAGGGCGTGATGAGTGAGGACAACAACTCACAGGTTAAAGTTAATGAGAGTGTTAAAGTTAATGAAGATGTGGAAGTGCAGGGTGTGAAGAGTGAGATGCAAAATTCAGAGTCTCCTTTTAACCCGGTAAATAAACATTCATAATGTTATGCTAAAAAAAGATTTGAATTTAACTTAGACATTCAAGCTGTTTTTCAGGATGTTATTTTTTTTGGTGATGAGTTACAGAGGACACCAATGGACGTAAAGTCAGAGGCTGCTAACGTTAAATTTGTCGAGTCCTTTGACTGTGACGAAGATAAGGTTACAACCCTACGTGTGCCTTTTGAACGGGAGAGGAAGGTTAGCAAATTTCATCTATCCCCATATATGCAGCAACCTTCGACCACACCAAGAAGGCCTTTGAGACGTCACGTGAAACCGAAACTCCCTCCAGTCATTGGACCTGATGGCAAAGAAATAAATCTTAAACCGTTCAAAGAGGTATTTAGTTACATCATTTCTCCTTAATGTTAATAAAAATGATGTAGCTTATGTTTTATAATCTATTCATTGTTTGCTTTATAAATTTCAGAATCTCCGTCGTAATGCTTTAGCGGCAAAGTTCAGAGTGTTTGTGCATCCAGAAGTGCAATTGTTCTTGGATTCACATAAGCGGAGTAAGAGCCAGCACCCAAAATTTGTGTTTCCCTGGGGCAACGGAAGTACCACTGCTAATCTCCAGTTTTGGCTAGGATTATTGGGTAGGGATGACGTAAACAGAGGTTGGCTCGGTGATGTGGTATGTAATTCTTACAAGCTTATAGTTCAAACTGTTAGCTGCGGGGTTATCCTAGCTAACTTCTCTTTTGTGTCAATTTTTAAATGGCAGCATATCTGTGTATGGGTTGATCTAATGATGCAATTTAGACCTGCTGATGCTGATTGGGTCATTGTTAGCCCATTTTTTTCAACAATGATCCTTCAGTCGTCCATGCCGCTGTATTATGCAAACGGAGTGACAAACGGCATCCCGTGGTTTCGTGAAGGCGTCGAAAAGGTGTGTATTTTAATTATCCAATATATTAGAAATGACTTATGATATATTTGCACTAAAGAGTACTAACTTTTTGTATTAACCTGATATAACTCTTGCCGCATTTTAGGTGTTCTTTCCAATCAATGAACCTGATTTACACTGGTGCCTGGGAGAATTAGCCATTAAAACTGGTGTCATAAAGTTATACGATAGCCTTGGATGCTCGAAACCTGAAAAACGTAGCTGGTGGCTAAATTTCAGGTCAGTTTTTTCACGTCAAATACCCAAGTATCTTGTTGAGAGTGAGGTGATGCAAAGGAAGAATATAGATCCCAATCACTATCATGTCTCCTTTGAGTATGCACCTGATGTACCTAAACAAGGTGGAAGGTATGGCGATTGTGGTATTTGGGTCTGTATATTTATGTACCGGTTGTCTCGTAACATGTCATTGAAGGTCAAGGATCCGGTTCAAGCTGCTTTGGCTTACCGTGAGAATATGTTTGATTATTACTGGAAATACAAGATTCCATATTCTCAGTCAAACATGTCTTGAAGTTTACATGCTTACATTAAGATAAGTATATGTTGGATAGAAGGGATGGTGTCACATATTATATTGGCTAACCAGGCAAAATGTTAGGTGTATATTGGGAAATGTTGTCTTGAATTGGTTGGGGTGTATTATCAAAAGGGTGCTGGAAATTGCAAAATTTGGTATTTAGTTGTTTGTGTTAACAATTTGGATGTAAAAACATTGGGGTGTAGAGATACTGATGCAGGACTAGTTGAATTTGGATGTAAAAACATTGGTAGTTAGTTAGTTGATGTAGGACTAGTTGAAGACTGAAGACAATGGTAGCAGTATTGAGTGTTGGTTCTCTTTATTTTAGGCTACATGGTTATTTGGAGTCACAAGTAAAAGTTGTACTCTTTTTTCCTTGTCCGTGGTTTTTCCCTCCGGGTTTTACGTGGAAAGGTTTTTAAGGAGTGTCACATATTATATTGGCTAACCAGGCAAAATGTTGGGTGTATATTGGGAAATGTTGTCTTGAATTGGTTGGGGTGTATTATCAAAAGGGTGCTGGAAATTGCAAATTTTGGTATTTAGTTGTTTGTGTTAATAATTTAGATGTAAAAACATTGGGGTGTAGAGATACTGATGCAGGACTAGTTGAATTTGGATGTAAAAACATTGGTAGTTAGTTAGTTGATGCAGGACTAGTTGAAGACTGAAGACAATGGTAGCAGTATTGAGTGTTGGTTCTCTTTATTTTAGGCTACATGGTTATTTGGAGTCACAAGTAAAAGTTGTATTCGTTTTTCCTTGTCTGTGGTTTTTCCCTCCGGGTTTTACGTGGAAAGGTTTTTAAGGAGTCAATTTTACTTGGCGAAATGCTCTTTTCTTCACTATTCAAGATGGTATTTGGAGTGATTTGTAATTGTTCTAGTTATTGTAGTGCTTTATTTTTATTAGTAATGTTCCCTAAACATGTATTAGGAATGTCCTACTTTGATTCTCTTTTGGGGTATGTCCCTTAAGTCTTATGTAAATATTTTTTATTTTTTTAATAAAAACATTAATATTTGATCAAGTGCCTACTTGACTGCTTTGTTATTACTTAACCTTAACAGCTTATTTGGATAGCTTATTTTGTTATTACAAAAAAATGCTCGACTGCTCGACTTTTATAAAGACTACTTTAGTATGCAATTAAAGAGCATAAACTAAAATGCAATTAAGTTGTTAAGGTGCTTTAGATATTAGAAATTATTTTATTTTATTCTTTATAAATTGGCTGCTCGACTTTAGATGCTCGACTTTTATAAAGACTACTTTAGTATGCAATTAAAGAGCATAAACTAAAATGCAATTAAGTTGTTAAGGTGCTTTAGATATTAGAAATTATTTTATTTTATTCTTTATAAATTGGCTGCTCGACTTTAGATGCTCGACTGCTCGACTTTTATAAAGACTACTTTAGTATGCAATTAAAGAGCATAAACTAAAATGCAATTAAGTTGTTAAGGTGCTTTAGATATTAGAACTTATTTTATTTTATTCTTTATAAATTGACTGCTTAGATGCTCGACTGCTCGACTTTTATAAATTAGTATGCAATTAAAGAGCATAAAAATTAATTTTCTAAGGTGCTTTTGATATTAGAACTCATTTTATGTTATGCTTTATAAATTGTGGTGACTGCTCGACTGGTGGTTGGGTAGATGGTAGGGTTTACATTTAAAGCTTTGGTACGATGATAACTATAAATACAACATTATATGATATGTAATTCACAAACTAAACTTGGAAATGAATTCACCACCAAATTGGGAAGAATTACTCGATGTCGATGACTCCGATCTCCGACTATCCGCCACCACCCAAAACATATTTTCATACGAAAACCCTGAAGTTGAAAATTGTGATGAAAGGCCGGTAAGTATAAGGGCGGATATTCCGGAGGGTGTGGCTGATTGGGAAATGACACAGGAGTACATTAGGAAAAAAGTGGATGATGTGGGTGAGGATTCTGATTTCAACAGTGGGTCATGGGTTAGGGCCGTTGAGTATGTGAAACCTGATGGCGGTATCATGATCGGTTGTTTTGCCGATATCAAAAAAAATATTAAAGAAAGGGAAACTTGAAAAGGTTGTTGCCATAATCAAGTCTTGTACTCCAAATGTGTTGGGTGATCTCACGGTATCATTGAAAGACGTTTCAGGTTTAATTTCAGGTACAATACATCACAAAGTGCTTAAGGATGAGAGGTTTGAAAAGGAGATTACCGTCGGTGCTGTTTTGGTACTTCATAACGTTTCTGTTTTTTCTCCCAAACAATCTGGCAATCACTATCTTAACATTAAAATAAGAAATGTGGTTAAGGTGTTCCCAAATGATACGGTTCCTAACAATGGAACTGGTGTTGGTGGTAGTCAATTGGAATGAATGTTTAATTATAAGTAATGTAACTTTTCTATTTTAAGGTTGTTTTTTAATGAAAGTTATTGTTGTTATATGTGATGCGATTATTGACATATTAAACAATATAAAACAACTAAAGTAGACAAATTTTCTCCCAAACAATACAGGCCGAAAGTACAGGAAACACATTTGATTACAACCCTACACATGAAGATTTCCAACCGATTCTAACAACTCATTTAGCAATGCACCTGACATACATGCGTGGTTTTCTGGATTCATTGCCAATTCGAGTTTTGTCTCCAACAACTTTATTCTTGTCTCCAGCATGTTTATTTGTAGATCTTTAAACTTGCAGCTGGAACATTCTGTTGAAGTTCCCGTTTCATAAAAATTGGGTTGCTGTGAAGGACCCGGAGATGAATTTGAACAACTTAAGTTGTGCTTGCTATCAAATTCATCCTTCCACATAAAATATTTACATCCATAATCTTTTATTGCGGGCTGTTACATATTAAGAAATGGTTATGAAATAAATTTTTAACAACTAAGTTACATATACGTGGAACATAAGATTGCTAACCTTTGAACGAGGACATGAGTAGAAAAGTTGGCCATAGCTATGCTTCTTATGTGATTTTTGTAGCACTATTTTGCCACCTCCACATTGACACATTGGAAGATCCATGCGAATTTCTAATATTTCCAGCTCCTAAGAATTTGGTGGGAATGTCACAAGTATCTACATTATAATGGGGTAGTGTTTGTTAGGTGAAAAATTAAATGTGAGTTAGTATGAGTATTTATTAAAACCACCAACCCCATATTAATTGATATCTAAAGTTAAGATTTATTACATCAATCTCCCCAACCACCGGTCGAGCAGTCGAGCATGAGACACTTGTCAAAATACGTGACGGTGCTCGACTGACGGTGCTCAACTGATGTTGCTCGACTTGCAACTGTTAAAAGATCTTTATAAAATCTAACATTTATTATAGTATTTATTAAAAGATATTTACAAAATCTAACATTTATTATAGTATTTATTAAAAGATCTTTACAAAATCTAGCATTTATTCTAGTATTTATTAGAGATAAAATTAACCACCAACCCTATCAAGTCATATTTAAAGCTAAGTCCTAACCATGTCAATACTAGATGCTCGACTGACGGTGATCGACTTGCAGATGCTCGACCGGGGGCGTACTTTTGAGTTATTATAGTATTTATTAAAAGCACCAACCCTACAAGTCATTCAAAGCTAACATTTATTATATCCATCTCCCCAACTACCAGTCGAGCATGGGACACTTGTCAAAATATGTGATGGTGCTCGACTGCTCGACTATGGATATATTCACTTATGATAAAACAAAAATGTGAGTTATATGAACTGTATGGAATAACATACTATTTAAAGTTATAGTGACATATCCATCCTAAAAAAATGAGTCTTGAGAGCACTAAATTTCGTGTGTATCTTGTTTTTGAAGATGGCAGTAGTTATGGTGTTTCACTATGCAGAGATATTAGATACGCTGGTTTTGTATCATTTGTTAAGAAAAAGTTCAAAATTAGCAAAGTATACGATTTAGGATTTTCGTACAAAATGCCGCACGGTCCGGTCCACATGGTTGATGATGATGATGTTGAATTTTTCATTAATGAAATTTGTAAACCGAAGGCTTCAATACCTAAAGTTTCAATTAAAATGATTGTGAAGACCTCAAAGGTAAATCCATCTTCTAACTCATCAAATTTCGATCTTAATGATTCTTTGTTTCCGAATGAATTTGAACCTCAAAGATTTTACAATGATTCGAAATTACCAAAAAATGAAATTTTTGAAAATGAAAATTACAACGATGTTAATAATGCCTTTATTAATATCTTTAATAATGAACCAAAAAATGAAAATTTCGAAAATTTTGGGGGCACATCTTCTTCAAACGATGAATTTGTGCCTAAATGGCTAACAACCAATACATTTCAATATATGCCTACTCCACCCGATCCACCAAGCCATGAAATTAAGATCCCAAATACCCAAAAATACAACAACAACCGCTCTATTATCATCAAAGAGGGTGATGTATTTGAAAATAAAGACTTGTGCGCTTTTGAAATTGGTAAAAAGGCTCTTTTAGAGGGATTTGAATTTAAGCCTAGAAAATCGGATAAGTTTAGGTACGATGTAATTTGTGTGCATGATGTGTGCAAATGGAAGATATTGTCTTCTTTGAACAAAAATGGTCTTAGATGGAGTATAGGAACAGTTCACGATGTTCACACTTGTCCTAGAACACGTATTTATCCTAATCACCGTAATGCTACCAAAAAACTTTTGGGACGTTTACTCGTACCCAAGTTGAAAGATGGCAGTCGGATCTATACCCCAAAGGACATAATTGAAGATATTGGTCAACAATATAAAATTGACATATCTTACAAGAAAGCATGGGCTGGGAAAAACCAAGCTTTGGATTTGATCAATGGTTCCCTAGAGGAATCGTTTGAGCAGTTACCATATTATTGTCATAATTTAAAGCTGAATAATGAAGGTACGGTAACACATATTGATACCGATGATGGAGGACACTTTAAAATGTGTTTTATAGGCTTTGGTGTTGCGGTAAGTTTTTGTATATTTTTTATTCATTAAATCTGTTTTTTTTTTTTTTCCTTTTGTATTTATTTTTTATAATATCATTGTGTAAAATATAGTTTGTAAATAAAACAAATTCGGAGTTTCTTACAGTATATGAGGCCATTGATAATAATTGATGGAGCGCATCTTAAAGGGAAGTACCTTGGGACAAATCTGGTTGTCGCCGGTATGGATGGTAACAATCAGATTTTACCTATTGCTATCGGTGTTTGTCAAGGTGAGACAGGGGAGGCATGGACATGGTTTTTGTCCAAATTGAAAGAATGCATAGGGAAACGACCAGGTTTGGCTATCATATCGGATAGACATTATGCAATTGGACAAGCGTGTAACACGGTCTTCCCAAATTCATTTCATGGGTATTGTTGTAGACATCTAATGATGAATTGCCGTTTAAACGGCAGTAGAAAGCTAAAGGCTTTATATTGGAAAACATGCAAAGCTTACACCCAGGCAGAGTTTGATATATCGATTTCTGAGCTTCAAAGACGTAGACCGGCTGCTTATGACAAACTTTATGAAGCTGGGTTTGAGAAATGGTCACGGGCATATTGCACTGGTAATCGGTACAACTACATGACTTCAAACAGCGCAGAGTCGATAAATTCATTAACAAGGCATGTCAGAAAAGTACCTATAACAATGCTTATTGAGTGGTACAGAGAGCTTTTACAAAGGTGGTATTGTGACAAGCGATACAAATATAAAGGTAATGCATATATATAGTGTATACATATAATGTCTACATAATGGTTATTTTTACCTCTTATTTATTTTATTTTTTAAAAATGATTTCAGATGCAGCCGATGGTGAACTTAGCGATTGGGCTGCTGCGAAAGTACAGGATAGAATGTACAAGAGCCTCAACTGGAATGTGTATGGTATTGAAACGTTTAAACTCTACATGGTCACCAACCCTATAAGACAACATACCGTGAATCTAGAGAATTTTTCATGTACTTGTCGTAAGTGGCAACTTTCCGGCCTACCATGCGGTCATGCGATAGCGGTTGCTAGATTTCTTGGATACTCTGATTGTAATCACTTGGCTTTTGATTGGTTTAAGAAAACAAAATTGCAAGGTACATACCAAGAATTGGTTTATCCTATAGGAGATATGTCAAGTTGGGAGCTTCCTAATGGCTTACAAGTTGTGAAGCCACCAGCCATGGTGGTGCGTCAATCTGGAAGACCCAAAAACAAAAATCGTGTTAGATCTCAAGGAGAAGAACCAAGTCCGGTAAGATGCTCAAGGTGCCAATCCATTGGCCACAGGCGAACTGCATGCAGGGAACCATTCCCAAAGAAAAAGTTTGCAAACATAAATAATGTAAGTGACTAGTATTTGTATTAAAAAAAAATTGTTTTCCTTGGTCGATTAAGAAATAAATCTCACAAACGTTTAAACTTGTTAGGGAAATGTATCTAACATGGGAAGCTCAGGTAGCCAACAAGCCTCTATGCGGGATGAAATGGTTTATAGCTATGATCATATAAACTTGGCTGACCCGTAATGAAGAGTTTTCATTGAAGAATGGATGTTTAGACGTGTTGCTACTTTAATGGGGTTGAAAGGTTCCATTTGTCTTAATGTTCAGATGCTTTAATTTTGGTATTATGTAATGTCTTAATGTTTAGAGTTTTCATTGAAGATGATGATGACTAGGTCATGGCTGGGTTGGTTCTTTTGTGTTTTGTTGATGATGATGCTACTTATATTAGGTTGTTTTAATGATGAAGACTTATCTTGGATGTTTTAATGGAAGTAGTTTTAATGTAAGTAGTTTTAATCTAATGTGTATCTTTTAATGTGTATGTACTTTGCTTAGATGTCAAATGGAAGTAGTTTTAATCTAATGTTGTTTTAATCTAATGTTGTTTTTAATGTGTATGTACTTTGCTTGGATGTTTTGCTTGGATGTTTTAATGGAAGGGATATAGAATGATCGCAACAGAAATGAAGTATCACTTCTGTTCTTGGTGTTTCTTTCCTCAAGGAAATGAAGTATAAAAGATAGTAACACTCAGGGGTGAAAGCAACAGCCAATAAGCAGTTCATGAAAGCAAACCTCAGCCTTAGCAAACCTCACACAACACACATAAATGTAACAACCAATAAGCAGTTCATGAAAGCAACAGCTTATCATGAAACATGCAACATAAATGTACCGATGATGAAATAACATGAACTGAGCTTATATTAATAACAACAATAAAAAGAGTACAAGGGTTTAATTATAAGTCGTTACATTTAGAATGATGGGTATCCGATTGATCCTACAGAAATACATAAAGATGGGTATCAAATTTATCCGAGACACAAAACACAAAAGCCCATCACCCATCAAATGAAATATAAGAATAGAACAAGTCGCAAACACAAAACACTAAAGCCATCACCCATCAACCATACAAACTTGTTTTAGACCCATAACGGCATGACCCATACAAATGTCTACAAACAGGACAACTAAATGTTTAAGAAAACAAGCACATAAAACAGTATTCAGGCAACATGGATCTTATGCTTGTAATAAAAGCTAATCAGTCTCTCTCGGTATGCCAATGCCGTCTGAACTGGATTATCCACATCCAAAAGTCTGCCATTCCCTAACCTGTACAAAGTAAATGTTTAGTTAAGAGTATACTTTTAAGGCAATAAAAATGTAACGACAATAAGTCCCGCCTAGGTATACATCCATGGACGCCTACTATATAACTTCTAATTTAAGCTGCTAAACTGACCTTGAATTTAAGCTACAAAGGTGAAAACACAAAACTAAGTTTCACTTAATAAAGCCACTCCTATCACACTACTTGAAAACACTACACCTACAATTTTGCAGCTTGTCTAATACTATCATTTTGTCATGACTCATGAACCTTAGTCATAATGCGCCTCAAAATAAGGCATGAACCAACACTACTTTCGGTACTTCATAATCAAACAGAAATTAGCAATTCAGCAACTAACTATGCAGACTGTTTTTTTAAACAATTCATCTCTCTAAGCTCTCACAACTTATACATATGAAAAATTAAACTAACTTATAATTTATTCATTACATGTATAAGACGATGACAAATACTCCATTAAAACTAAAATATGGCTAACCGCTAACCTGTATAAGAAGATGCAGAGCCACACACCACAATCATCAAACACTCCAGCCTGCTTGGGAACATTGAGAGCATTGCTAAAAGTAATCTTATAAGACATACGATCAATTCCCTTCTGCTCAAAAACTCCTACTTGTTCTAGCAATTCCGGAAGCCTGTTCTCTAGACAACCCCTCATACTTACATAGAATGGCCGCATTTCATTCTCAAATACAGGTCCACTGTCATAGAATGTAACTAGACCAGTCTGGATGTGAAACACAGCAAGGGAACAATGCACTTCTGGTTCATTTATGGGAATGAAAACACGCTCAACATCACCCCAACCCAGCGGATACGTTTCTTTGTTTGCGTAAAAGACAGGCATGGTTCCTTTCATCAATAATGGTAGGAAAAAGCAACTTACCATGGACCAGTCCATATCTGATGGTCTGGTATGCCACATGTAGGATACCCATAGATCAATGTGCTGTAGGAAAAACAAACAACAAATATATTCAGTCATTTAGATATGAAAATAAATCCGCATTTGATTGTCTAGCCAAAGCTGGCGATAAGGATCAAACATCTCAAATTGTACTAAAGAGGGTCCTCATATTCTGTAATGAAACATATTCAACGTTATGTATATTTGCCCTATATCTGCCCTAATAACCACATTATCAAGTTTCTCTTGTAACAATAATTTACTGGAAATCAAATCGCAGGCAGAGACAATCAAAAGCATGATTTATAAATAACTGAGTAAAGTAAATTTATATTTAGTTTACCTCGTCAAGTAACCATCCTTTACTATTATTGTCAAGGCCGATTAAAGCATCCCAGAAATTACGATCAACAACCAAATCAGACTAAGGGAACACACAATTACGCCAACCGTCCTTTAACATGAACCGATCAATTTCATAGCTAACATTAATTCTGTCAATGTTTTGGAATGGTCGCTTAACAACCTAAACAGAAAACAAAATAAACATAAATGACCAATATATGTTTTTAAAAAACCAGATACACTAGAACAAATATACGTTTCCAAAAAAAGCAATCATACCTCTACCCACGGTGTGACTTCTAGTAACTTCTCGGTGATAACTGGATCTTGTATACTCTTTCGGCATCTGAGTTTTTCTGGGCTAGGAACTTGAGAAGTTTTACTTCGCTTGATGAGGACATAGGGTGGCCTAAGAACACGTTCATAAATCCTCTTCTTTGTTACGCGGTTCTGAATAAGTTCCCTTCTAATTTCAGCTTCAACCTCTAGCTTTTCAGCTTTCTCTAGCTTTTTATCTTTCTCTAGGTTTTCAACTTCATCAACAGCTGGCGAATCAAACAACTTGAAAAATTCATTGTCTTCACTGCAATACTCATCAGAAAGATCTACAACCTGTTAATGAGATGAAAAAAAATTACCAAAATTTAATTATGTAAGAACCGAAATAAGAAAAAAAAAACATCATGAAATTACCTTTTCTCCGACAGATGTGTGAACTTTGTCTTGCTGTGAAGATTTGCATGTAAAAACCTGCATACCAAAGTGTTTTAACCCTTACTAGTAGAACATTATAATAAATGACATAGTCAAATGAAAACAATAAAGTTACTTGGTCAACAATTGCAAAAGATAATATACTAACTTTAATAATATTCTCAAGTTTGACAGTGCGGGCTTCCAAAGCCTTAACCCGTTCCTCAAGAGACATACTCACTGAACAACCCTCTCCAATGCTTTTATTGTTGGCCCTTCTTGCATCCAGTTTCTGAAGGTATTCCTCCCATGGTCCGTCTTTTGGAGGAGGCGGTGCTCTAGGGGTATACCACCTGAAAAATTCCCAGCTTCTTATATACCATTCCGCTTCGGCCTCAAATTTTGTTGGGGTAATAGCCAAGTTTGGTTTCGAGTCCTAGGAAAAAACATATATGTTTAAATGTCACGTTGACCAATCAATTAAAAAACATATATGTTTACCTTGGCAAAAAGATTGTGAAAATTATCAAATTCTCCATATGATACGTATTTCGACCATGCCACTGCTCTTGGTATCACCCCTTGCTTCTTGTTCCACCACATTTGAGGTGTCTCAGTACTCTCTATGATCCATATCTACAAAAAATTAAGAAAACATATATAATTTTGAACGGGGGAATGAACGGGGAAGGATTTTCTTAAGTTTTAGATATGTTTATAAATAAGCAGTACCAATAAGAAAAAGAATGTCAACAAAGTTTGTTAATATTAACCTTGAAAGCAGCAATGAATCCACTCAAACTATAGATATGAGGATCGTCGGATTCTTTATGACCCTTTCTTTAATGGTGAACGGGAATATGCTTTGAAGAGACATTTCTAATTGAATCATAAAGCTGCCTCCATATATGCTCCCCCCCATGGCATTGCATTCCATTCATCAAGATCCTCCACCATCCTCATAAAAATATCATCAATGATACACCCCAAGTCTTTACCCATGAATATAACCTCAAGTGTTAGCAACAGGCAAACACGGATAGCATCCTCATCACACAGTTTTATAAACACCTCTTCATCCTCAATAACTGATAATAGATCGATTAATTTAACATGCTGACCAACCTTGTGCGGGAAAACACGTTCACGAAAAGGGACATGACCACTCCGCCATTTCCTAAAACTGACAAGACCAAATTTAAAGCCAGTGATCAGGCAGAATTCATGTCGACCAAAATGATGCATGTGTCCATTCAAAGAGTATACAAGCGGAAGATCATAGTTATCATCATTTTGGTGGAATTGTCTCTGAAGCATGTAATGAACAAGCCCTTCTTCATTATCCACATAGGTCAGATCAAGCCATGGTCCAAAGCATGTAGCATTAAACATGGTACGCCGTGGCTGGTCTAATCGATCCTTCATAAGTACAAAGTAATGCAATTTGCTTTTGACAATAACTCTAGCATCATACGCCTACAAGAAATAACAATT